>QLOD02000016.1:15340825-15376328 GCA_003260245.2 Sideroxylon spinosum | reverse complement strand
CTCCTGGTTTCGGCCCTGTACCAATGAGATGGCTGATCTTCCCTTTCCCTTTCAGTACAGTACGAACAAGTTGAGACCACTTTAGATAATTTTTTCCATCCAGTCTATATGTAACCTGGATATTCTGCAATTCTCCGACATGTTGAGACCGAACCGAAAAATCTCCTCCGATTGGGCTGTAGTGGCTCTTTTTGCAATCTCTGACATTTTTACGAAACACCAACAATTTCTGGGTGATTAAGGTAAAGACCGTGCGGCAAAAATTGAAGATTGATAGGGAAAAAAAAAGTCAACGATAGACAGCAATTAAGGCCGAGAAATCAGATTGACAATGAAGGTCAAAAGAGCAGATGAATGGCGATTAAAGCCCAAAAGAAAACGAGAATTCCAAGAAAGAAAAAATGCTCTGTTTCGAGTCTCAAACACAGAGGAGAACAGGGCACTAAATTCGGCAATGAAGGCTGAGACAAAATTCCAAGGAGCCTAATTTGGCTCTGATACCATGATGTAAATTGAGAGAGCAGCATTATGGAATAATTGGAATTTCATTTTTATTAGAAAAACACATTTGGTGTTAACTTTATACAGAGAAAACTTAGCTATAGAACTTATTATTAGGCTATATCAAATCCCATGATTTATGGGATATTCCAACAAAATAGGAAACTAACTAAATTAGCCTAAATCTATGAATTCTGGCTGTTACAAACAGAGTCTCTTAAAATAGCTTAATTACCATACACGGTAAAATACAAGCTATTAATTTAAAACCATTAATTCACGTTTTTCCACATAGAGTACAAGTACAAGATGAGTGGTGAAGAAGGCCAACTGAGGACATAAAATATGTGAAAGGGATTGGAAAATATTTCTTGCCATTATCGCTACAAAAAATTTTAATGGGCAAACCCAATTAAGTATGGATTTAAGTGCAAAAAGATTTCAAAATTGTAAAAAAATTCAGAATGATCTTTCATCAAATAAATCCAAGTAGTTCAGGAAAATCATCCATAAATGTAACAAAATAGTGAAAACCAAATTTAGAAACTAGTCGACTCGGGCCCGAAATAATTGAATGAATTAGAGGAAAAGCACTCAAAACCCTGTCATCAACTCTAAGAAAAAAGGAAACTCGATTATACTTTCCTAATTGACACGACTCACAATCTAAGGATTTTAAGTGGCACAAGCTGGAAATCATAGATTTTAGCTTATCAAGAGATGGACGACCAAGACGACAATGAATATTCATGGGAGGTTACTGTAGAATAGGCTTTGGATTTAGATGGTGCATTAAGATAGCAGACCTTGTTATCTTTATACCTTCCACCAATCCTCTCTTTTGTTATCATGTCTTGAATAATGACAAAGTCGGGGAAGATGGTTACTGAACAATGTAATCGTTTTGTAAGCTTGCTAATAGACATGAAGGAAAAGAGGAAAAGAGATGAGCAGTTCCAATACCTCAATGTAGAAGGTTTGTAGAATTAGGGTTAGAGTTGAAAAGGCTCGACACCCGTAGAGTTGACTAAGAGTATAGTTATTGGCATAAGAAACAAGCATATTCTCCTTAATCAAATGATAATCTTCTATACTAGGAAAGAATAAACACTACCAATTTTACAATACTCAACGGTTAGTATATTGTTGTAAAATTTCCAACATTGCTGAGGACTTCCTCACATAAGTAGTATCGTCGTTAATTTTTCTACAAAACAGAGTAGCATAACGTTAAGGGTACTGCGAATGCTTAAGCAAACAATAGCCAGACCTTACTCTATAAAACATGCAAAATAAGAACCTATTCAGCTACTTCAACCCAGATGGTCAGATGGGTTGAACATAAACCAGATAGGTAGGAATGCTTCTTCAGATTTTTCAGTCAGGTTAACAAATCTCGGGGACAGAGCAATACACTTCTTGTAAGTGCCAGCACCTACATAGATACGATAACTACATTTACAGATAACTACATTGATTTAATCCTCAAATGTGTTTCATTTTTGAAGGTGGAACAATATTTTTCTAAAACAGCATCTCTCTGTCAAGAAAATAAAACCTACGATTGGTGATAAGAAACGCACTTCTAGATGTAACATTCCAAATCAGGCAAACAAAACCATGTGATGGCCATAAACGAGGTGAAGAAACAGATATTTAGAAACATTGATATCTAAACTGTCAAGACATAGAGTTTGAAGGTTCTTGACACCCCCAAATGGGGTGTCAGTCTTTGTATATATACATAGAACTATAAATACAAAACAAAGAACTTAGACTAGTTACAACTTCCTAGGTACATAAATACGATACATGAATACACATCCATAACATCCTAGGTACATTAACACTCGCCCTCAAGTTGGAGCATATATGTCATATGTTCCAAGCCTGTTACAAATAAACCTCACTCTAGGGCCTCCAAGAGCTTTGGTAAACAAATCTGCAAGTTGGTCTTCAGACTTCACATGATTAGTTTTGATCACATTCTGTAGAATCTTTTCTCTTACAAAATGACAATCAACTTCAATATGTTTTGTCCTCTCATGAAATACCGGATTAGAGGCAATATGAATTGCGGCCTGATTATCACATAATAATTCCATGGACTGTGTATGATGAACTCCCAATTCCTTTAACATGTGTTGTATCCAGATCAACTCATAGGATGTATGTGCCATGGCTCTTTATTCTGACTATATTCTGACTCAGCAATTGACCGTGCTACTACTGTCTACTTTTTACTCTTCCATGATACCAAGTTACCTCCTACAAAGATACAATATCCTATAGTGGATCATCTATCTGACGGAGAACCAGCCCAATCTACATCCGTGTAACCTTGGACAAGGGTATGACCATTATCTCTATATAACAAACCACATCCTGGTGCACCTTTTAGATACCTTAGAATGCGAACAACTGCATCCCAATGATTAGATCGAGGTGCATCAAGGAACTGACATATTATACTCGTGACAAAGGATACATCAAGTCTGGTGACTGTCAAGTAGTTTAGTTTCCTAACCTACCTCTGATACTGACTAGGATCATGCAACAACTCTCCTTGATCAGCCACTAATTTTGAGTTTGGATCCATTGGAGTGTCCAAAGGTTTACAACCTAACATTCCTGTCTCTGTCAACAAATCAAGGACATACTTTCTTTGAGAGAGAGAGAGATGCCCACATGTGATCGGGCAACCTCAATTCCCAAAAAATATTTTAATGGTCCCAAGTCTTTAGTGCTAAACTTGCTTTGAAGGAACCTCTTCAAATCATCAATACCCTGTAAATCATCTCCTGGGATAATGATATCATCCACATATACAAGGAGCCAAATCTTCCCATTAGAAGTATGACGACAAAACACTGAGTGATCAACTCCACAACGAACTAAGCCAAATTCAGTGACAACAGCACTAAATCGATCAAACCATGTCCGAAGAAACTGTTTTAGGCCATATAGTGATTTCTTTAGTTTGCACACTAACCCAGACTCCCCCTGAGCAACAAACCCAGGAGGTTGCTCCATATAGACTTCCTCAGCAAGATCACCGTGCAAGAATGCATTTTTCACATCCAGTTGATGTAAAGGCCAATGATAAATTGCAGCTAAAGAGATAAGAAGACGAACAGAGGTAACATTCGCAACAGGAGAAAAAATCTCAGAGAAGTCCAAACCATAGACTTGCGTATACCCTTTGGCGACTAGGCGTGCTTTTAACCTGTCCACTTTTCCGTCTAGATGAAACTTGACGGTATATATCCAGCGGCAACCGACCACAGACTTTTCAGGCGGAAGAGTAACAAGATCCCAAGTATCATTAGCCTGAAGAGCTGACATCTCATCATCCATGGCAGAATGCCATCCAGGGTGAGAAAGTGCTTCAGAAACAGTATTAGGAATAGAAACAGAGTATAAAAGATGTAACAAATGAACGATAAGAGGGTGATAATGTATCATAAGATACAAAATGAGAAATGGGATGAGAAGTGCAAGAACGTGTACCCTTCCGAAGAGCAACAGGAACATCTAATCACTTACAGGAGCTTGCGACATAGGAGAATCAAACGGTGGAGCACTGGAAGCAGGAGGTGGAGCAGTTACTTCTTGGCGCCGAGTATAAACCTGCAAGTCAGGACGAGACAGACGACTAGATGGATTCAAAGGAGTATGGTGACTAGACTCAATTGGAATAATAGGGGAAGAAAGACTCTCATCTAGGATAGACTGAGATTGAGGCTGAGAGAAAAATGGGATAGACTCAACGAAAGTGACATCTGCACAAACAAAGAATCGGCTAAGAGATGGACTATAACAACGGTACCCCTTTTGTAATCTAGAATATCCCAAAAAGATGCATTTATGAGCACGAGCATCCAATTTATCAATCTCAGGTGCAAGCTGATAGACAAATGCAATGCTCCCAAAAATGCGAGGTGGTAGAGAAAACGAAGGTTTATTAGGGAACAAAACTAAACGAGGGGTTAATTCTTTAAGCACAGAAGAGGGCATCCGATTGATTAAATAACATGCAGTTAAAACAGCATCACTCCAAAAAATTTTGGGAACATTCATTTGGAACAGTAGACACCGCGCTGTTTCAATAAGGTGCAAATTCTTTCGTTCAGCAACTCCATTTTGTTGTGGAGTACTAGAACAAGAAGATTGATGGAGCATACCAGAAGAAGCCATGAAATCAGCAAAAGGTTTGGAAAAATATTCATTTGCATTATCATTACGAAGAACTTGCACAGATACATTAAACTGAGTTTTAATTTCAGCACAGAAACCTTGAAAAATAGAAAACAGCTCGGAACGATCTTTCATTAAATAAAGCCATGTCATTCTTGAAAAATCATCCACAAAGATGACAAAATACCGAAATCCCAATTTTGAAGTAACTCGACTAGGACCCCAAACATCTGAATGAACTAATGAAAACGGACTCGATGATCTGTTATTTACTCGGGAAGGAAAAGGCACACGATGTTTTCCCAACTGACAGGACTCACAATTTAATGACTGTAAATGATGCAAACTAGGAACCATGCATTTTAACCTATTCAGAGATGGATGATCAAGACGACAATGAACTTCTAAGGGGGAAGCTATTGCAGGGCAGGCTTTAAGTACCTCGGTATCAAGATAGTATATTCCTCTAGCTTCATGCCCTCCACCAATCTTCTCCTTTGTCGTCATATCCTGAATAATAACAGAATTAGCAAAGAAGGTCACTGAACAATTATGGTGCTTGGTAAGTTGACTAACAGACATAAGATTAAAAGGAAAAGATGGAATATATAATACTGACGCTAGGGAAAGAGAAGGAGAAGGAACGACTTTACCAATACCATTGACTGTGGTAGTTGACCCATCGGCTAATGTAACTGCTGGAAGAGAGGTGGAATGTTAAATTCCAGAAAACAATGAAGATGTTCCACACATGTGATTGGAAGCTCCGGAGTCTATAATCCACTTGGAAGGAGAGTGAGTGGAGAGACATGAAATAGACTCACCTTGTTGAGCAAAGAATGGGGAAAGACGAGATGTCTGCTGAGCTTTCTGATACTGTAGAATCTTGAATACTCTTCTTTAGAAAGAGATACAGTTTGTGGATGCTTTCTAGTAGAAGAATCTGAAGAGACTATATGTGCCATTTAGGATAAAAATACTGTAGCTTTGAACAGTGACAGACACGAACAACTGACGAACAGTGACGACCAAGAAAAGGAATCAGCCAAAAGTAGTCCGATTACCAATCTGATTATACTGGTGGAGTCACCGGAAGGAGGAGAGTACTCGGCAAAGAAGGTCAGAGATCAGACGAAGAGTCACGCGCCTTCACGTCCGGCTTTGGCGTCGGCGCGTGGGGCCCACGAGCAGTGATGGTGGTGGCGTGTGGGGGCACATGGGGACTTCTCCTGCGCCGGGGCTCCTCCTACGGTGGTCGCCTACTCCCGGCAATCAATCTTGGTACAATGGGTAGCTGGATAAGCAAAGGTTTGATGACCTTTGCTTGGAAAGTGACTCCGGTTCTTGGTTTGCCAGTAACCAAACAGTGAGTGACTCGCTAACTCACTGACTCACTATTTCACACACTACTTTTTCACTCAATCACACACGCTCTGATACCATGTTAAGACATAGAGTTTGAAGGTTCTTAACACCCCCAAATGGGTTGTCAGTCTTTGTATATATACATAGAACTATAAATACAAAACAAAGAACCTAGACTAGTAACAACTTCCTAGGTACATAAATACGATACATGAATACACATCCATAACATCCTAGGTACATTAACATAAACAAAATGGAGTAGGAGGAGCGAATGATTTTGTATTAATAAGAAATTAAACACACCATGTCCCTTGTAATTTCCCGAGGTGCCCCAATGATGACTTCATCAACGTATCGGCAGGCCAGTACACTGAGACTTCGCTCATGTAGATGCATGATCGGATTGTGTGCCCCTCGCTGTTCACTGTATACATGAGAAAAATTTTATTTCTCTAATCCTCTTACTGTATTCAAGCATGCCAAGATTGATATAAAATTTGAGTCAGTTTCCTCAACTGCAGAGACTACCATCAACCCTTAGTTTACAAAATAATAACAACAACATTACAATACAGTGATTTTGCATTATCTTCATCATGACCACATAAAAGAAAGTATGACAGTAAATTCTGAAAAGTATACCCCACCTGACTGTCTGATCGCTATGGATACCAACAAGTAGAAAATCCCCAAGTTGTCTGGCACTTTTGAGGATCTGAGCAAGCACAGAAAATGTCCCATTGAAAGCATTATGTAACACAGACAACAAAACTTTGAAAGGAAAATTCTGAATTAAAAAGAAAGGCTGCAATGATATTCCAACACATACGACTACCAAGCAAAACATAGTCATGCACGCCACTTGATGAGATGGACTTTCAACCATCTACATCTTACGTAAGTCAATACAAATACATGATCCTTGCACGCAGAAAGCCAACTTTTATTCTATGAAAACTAAGGATATAATATTCCACTTCGTAATAGTTTGCTCTTTCATTAAGAATCTTAAAGATTGAGTTTTAGCATCAGCATAGACATGAACACTTCTGAATATGTTAAAAAGGGAAAAAACGTTACAGAATAACCAACTCTTGGAAACAATGTGTTAAGAGAATCCCAAATCAGAATTGTGTAATTAATTTCGAAAAAAAAAAAAAAATCTCCAGAAGAACAGATCAGTGTAACAAGAAACAAAGCAGCACAATGTTCCAAAAAACAACACTTAATTCTACGAAATCAACAGATCAGTGCATGGTACCAAGAAGCCTAACAACACATAAGAGGAAGGGTCTCAACTTTAAAACATAGGTATTAAGATGAAAGAAATCCATCTCTTATATGGGAGAAATAACCTTTTTACAAACCGATAAGGGACAACTTCTAATACATAGATTAAGCAAAGTTATAAGTTTAGGGAGATTAAGCAAAGTTAGAAGTTTAGGCAACATTGATGAGAAAATTAAATTGCTCCAAGAAATCAGGCTCACATCACATGCAGCCTACATATTTTTGACGACTTGATCCAATAGCAACTTGATTAGATGTGAAGCACAACAAAAGATTCTAAAAATATGGCCACAGCCAGTGATTTATTGGCATACATGAAGCCAATGTTTCCGCACTTGCATAGGCATCACAACTAGAAAACATGAGCACATGCAAATGCAATTATGCTGGTGATTTTTTCCATGTTAAACTTAAATTTATATATACATGGTCTTGTAGAAATTAATTTCCATAGCAAATAGGAATGCGCTGAAATTTAAAAGAAATCACATGGTCAACAAAAAAAAAGAATGACAGTACACAGAATCCTTGTACTGCTGCGTGATGTACATAGTTGTCAAATCAAGATTCATATCGTGAATTGGAATCTTAGATTCGAAAATTGTGAATTGTATCAAATCGTGCATTTTAAGATTCAGTATAAAATTTAAAAAACAAAAGATAAAAAAAATAATGTTTATATTTCAAATTATGGAAGATGTTGTATAATGAACATTATTGTATGTAAAAACTAATAATTTAATAAGATCACATTGTTTAAATGGAAAGACGCCAGCCTTACGGCTAGAAATGTTAGTCACATGTGATTTATCACTATTAATCAAGTTAAACAAGAATATAATATCAAACATTCATTATTAAGAACATATTCTTCAACCATTAAAAGCTCACCTTACATCTCATCAATGTTTGTAAAATGTGAGACAAAAAACATAAAGCAGTGTTTCAGTCTCTTGCAAAGTTTTTAGAAAATATAGTATTGTTGAGTCCACTTCCCTACTCAAATCACTTCCTAGGCCCCCCTCTACTTCCGCAATAATGTCTAAAGTACACTTAGTTTCAAATATATTCATATGCCAACATACTTCCGTGTAAACACTAAAACACCTTAAGTATCTACCTACATACTGTATGCCTTCTATAACCATGACAACCACCTAAACTTCCCTGCATCTTACATAGCTTGAAAGCAGAGTTGTCAAGAGAGAGATGAAAGGCTTTTTTAAAATGTGGATATGTTTTAGTTGAAAGAAATTTATCTCCTGTTTCTATTCCAGCATCATATCAAGCCGCACTATCTTCTCCTGGATGGAAGCACGCCATGGATGAAGAGATGGAAACACTTTATAAAAATCATACCTAGCAACTGGCACCGTTAACTTTAGGGAAGCAATCAGTGGGATGTCAATAGGTTTATAATGTCAAGTATCTTCCAGATGGATCAATTGAACGACTTAAAGCCCGACTTGTTGCTAAAGATTATACTCAAACTTATGGTGTTGATTATGTGGAGACCTTTTCTCCAGTTGATCGGCTTAATTCTGTTCGTATTCTTCTTGCCTTGGGTGTAAGTCGATCTTGGCCCCTTTACCAGCTGGATGTTAAAAATGCCTTTCTTCATGGTGAACTTCAAGAGGAAATTTATATGGATCAACCACCTAGCTATGTGGTTTCTGGAAGTGAACACTTAGTTTGCCGGTTAAGCTGTCCTGTATGATCTAAAGCAATCCCCTCGTACTTGATTCGATCGCTTCAGTGAGGTTTCGTTGAGATATGGCCTGCAACGATCTACCTCAGATCATTCTGTCTTTACCCAGCACTCTTCTTCTAGTACCATTGTATTGATTGACGCTATCATTATCTCGGGAGATAACATTACAGGTATTGCTGCTTTGAAAAACTACCTAGTCAACACTTTCATACCAAAGACTTAGGTGCCCTTCGCTATTTTCTTGGCATAGAAATAGCACAATCTAGTGCAGGCGTCATGCTTTCTCAGCACAAGTATGTTTTAGATCTTTTATCTAAGACTGGCTTACTAGGATCTCGACCTACTGATACTCCCATGGACGTATCTGTCAAACTTGATACGACTACTGGTTCCCCATTCTCTGACGTGAGTCGTTGTCGACGCCTGGTGGGGAAATTTATTTATCTCACAGTCACAAGGCCTGACATTGCTTATGCAATACATATTGTTAGTTTATGCATGCTCCTCGTTCCACCCATTTTGAAGCAATATGTTGTATTTTACGTTACTTGAAGGGTGTTCCTGGCCATGGTCTATTATATCGACCTTCTTCTCTTTCAGTGACTGGCTATAATGACGCTGATTGCGCCAGGAACCGAGATAATCGTCGGTCCACTTCAGGTTACTATACATTTGTTGGTCGTAATTTGTTTACTTGGCGTAGCAAAGAACAACAAATCGTGACTCATTCAAGAGCTGAGTCTGAATACCGTGCTATGGCTCGTACCGCTTCTAAAATGCTCTGGATTCACTCTTTGCTTCGTGATTTTGGTATTGATGTTCCTACCCCCATGGCAACGCATTGTGACAATCAAGCTGCCATCTTTATTGCAAGTAATCCTGTGTTTCACGAATATACCAAGCATATTGAGGTAGATTGCCACTTCATTCGGGATTTGGTGCTTCGCAAAGAGCTGAATACTCCGTTTGTTCGATCTTCTAGTCAATTGTCTGATCTTCTCACCAAGCCATTGCCCACGCTCCTCATTTCAAAGTCTATCATCCAAGCTGGACATTTCTGACTTATATGCTCCAGCTTGAGGGGGAATGTTAGAATATAGGATGATTTGATTTTGATATGGTTTTTTATTCTTTCATTAATATTGTTTTTGGTTCAGTAGCAGTAGCTTTCCATTCAACCATAGTTTAAAAGGAAACCAAAAAAAACAACAAAAGCGGATTACCAGATCAAAGGATAGCAACATAAATCGAAAGATAGCAGCAAAAAATCGAAAACCAAACACGAAGGACAGCAATAAAGACGAAGAACAGAACAAATCTTCAAACAAGCGTTACCAAAAAGATAAATCGGCTCCCACAGATCATGGATAGTGGCTTAGAAAAGCACAGACACAGATGAAGAATAATAACAGAGCAGCGAATCATCGAAGCTTCATCAACAAGAGCTGTCGGCGACACAGAAGACTCCCCTTCATTAGGCGATCGTCATCATGTGTCACCGGTGAGTTGCCGGAAGTCCACGGGCCAGCACGCACTGAAAGGAAAGAGGCGCGTGAAAGTAAGGCTCTAGCGGCAAGCTGTGCGTGGAGGCGCATCTGTCATTCTCCGGTGACGTGCTCAGGTGGGTGATGATCGCCGGCAGCAGGCGATCCTTCTGTGGTGGTTGGCTGCCTACTTCGATGGCCAGAAGGTTGCCGGCCGCGAGGTTCCTCCTCCGACGCCGACTGTACCTCCCCCCTTTTTTCTTCTTGAAATCAGACTTGTTTGCTCTGATACCAAGTTAAAAGAAATAAAGGAAGAGAGAATTGAATTATTTCTTCTCTTTCCCCTTGAATCTTATTTATAATCAAAGTGTCTTACATCAAATAAGGAATCCTAGCTTTGTAAAGAAATAAGGATAAAGAAATAATAGGAAATAACTTGTAAAGAAACAAGAATAAAAACCCATATCAAAATCAAATCATCCTATATTCTAACAATTTTCTTCTGTTACTCTTTGGGCATTCAAGAAAGTAAGAATTTGGGTTTAGAATGGTTACCATGTTTGGCATGAAAAAGTCTTAGGCTATAATATTTTTGTGGGGTATTATAATGCCCTATGTTGCTCAGACTCGGTATACATCTAGATGCTAGATTCGCCTATTATCTATTTTTTAAGATACAGACTTGGCTGAAAAACGGTCCAAATTTTCAATAAGGGTACGAGTATATGGCACATAAATCAATACCATATGCATAAGTGTAACTTATAATAATATATACAAATAAGGAGGAATAGATATTTTTTTTAGTGTTGTAACAACATTGTATCATAAACCAATGATAATCATTGAAATAAAAATGAACTTAAAAATAAAAATTCATTCATGAAGTAAACTATTAAAGCTGGTTTGGTATTTTTATCTTCTTATATTATGAAAGACCAAAAGAGTTTCAAGTCACATCTCGTCTAAAAGATTTCTTAAACCCGGCGTTGATCTCTTCTAAGATCAGCGTGTCCAATGAAATCACCCCAACCTGAAACGGATCCCACACCCGTATAAGCGTCATGTCATGTTGACACAATTACTTCATCTTAACATGGAGAGTCCGAATAACATAGATAAAGCCCATAAATAGATACCTAGCAGAATAGAGACTAGACATTTGAAGATTGTGTGGAAATAAGAGTGTCCTCGTGAGTGAGTCTTGCTAAGGACCTTCCAAGGAGTCAGTCACCCCAGTATCTTAGGGTGCCACCCAAGGTTGGTGAGGGAAATGCAAGATAACCAATAGAGAGACACGATAGGTGAGAGGTAGGTGAATAATTAAATCCTAGGGTGCATGAGGTTTCCTTGCTATCTATAGGGCTCTAGCAGGTCTATGATCAGCCATGATTGGTGTAGGTCCTATGCTGGTGGGGGGACACATGCTGAAGGAACAAAAAAGAAACATTATGGAGTCCTCGAGGTAGTGCAACACCAATGTGAGGTAGCATTCAGCTGCCTTCCGGTCATATGTTCTCCTTCCGATCAACAGCATTGGCTATTGGCCATCATGAATAGGAACAAGCCGATGCCCCTGAATGGCAAGGATCAAGCATCCTTTTATGGTTGGGAAACTCAATGGTGGATGCTCTCTTACCAGGCCAAGGAATAATCTCCCAAGGGAGAGGGAGGGATCCCTTAATCTAGCTTACAAACTACTAATCTTCTGTGGGGGTTGAGAGAGGGTCTCTTCATCAGAATAATTATGGACTGGACCTAGTTTCTTATTAGAGATCTCTTTCAAATTAAAGTGACCAGCCAAGTGAGGAAGAGTGTCCCATAGAGTCGCAGGAGGGTCCCTTGGTGAGGTCCTTGGAAAGATTCCCCATTGGCTGCAGTGACTCACAGGAGGTGAGGCAGCCCACTCTCAGCCTTGGTCAAAAGCTCTTTTGGCGTATGGATCCATGTGTCACCTCATGAGGCCGACATGTGGTTCTGAGGGCTTAAGCCCTGGGAGAAGGTATTAACAAAGATCTCTCTCTCCCGCTGTCTCTCTCTCTCGCTCTCTCTATCTCTCATTGTGCATGCACGTGTGTGTGTCTATCTCTCAACTTCTATGATTGAGAAGCTTAGAAAAACCAGTTGTGCCTCCCTCTGCTCTCGACTAAATGACATGTAACCTGAACTGAATGTCTCTTTCCTGATATACTGTTTTCTCTCTCTAGCGTACATTGTAGCATCTTTGCAATCATTCAATCCAGATGTAGCAGACGCAACAATTAGTAATGGCACCAATGACAAGAATCATGCACAATCAGCAGGAGAAAGTTCAACAAAGTAATATTAATTGTTCCAAGCAAGGAGCAGAGTATAAACACTACAATGGTGCTGACCAACTAAAGCCACTGAGAAAAGCTAATGTTGCAGATCCCCACCAAGTGCCAATACAAGGGGGAAAGATAAGGCATGATGTTTCTATGGAAAGTACCCTTTTTTTCTTTTCGTGAGCAAATACAGAATAACTTGAATTCCAAACAAATAAATGAACCAAAGAGACGATGCAATAAAAATTTTGGCATTGAAGTCATTTAATACAATATAAAGAAACAGGATGAAAGCAAGATTAAGAGAACACAGTTATTCAGTAAGAAGTCATATAGACACAAAAGAAAGCTGACGAATTTAGAGTCAAAACTTCCAACTAGCGTACCTCAACATGTCCAGCATGAAAGAGATCAAATGCTCCATCAATATATACCACGCGAGCATTTGGACCAGGCCCCTGAAATTGGATAAAAAAAATTGAGCTCTAACATGATAAGTTCCATAAGACAGGCTAAGTGTCCCTCCAATTGAGGCCAGAAAAGCAAAGGAACAAGTGAGCTTGGCAAAAATAGGAAAACAAAAATATAACTGTCAAGTTGTTTGGATAAAGCGAAAAAGAAAAGAACTGAAAATTGATAGGTTTCGCCACTGCACACAAGACAACAAGAGTTCATGGAAATGGGCACTTTGACAGTTACCCTGATGATCATATTCATTCTTCACACAAATTTATAGCTACTCTTCAATTGAATAACACTTCGAAAGACTTTCATATTAAATATTCCAATCATAATTTGAAAGGCAGTTTCGTCATTAATTTTCACTCTCTTACAAATAAATATGCTAACACTAAGTTCCAATACTTTCTAATTTTCTTGATCAAATTCTTTCACAACTACAGTCCGTACAATTTGTTAATCTCAATTGTTGTGACCCTGTGGCAAATACACAGTGCTTAATTTAGATTTTTTTGCATGCTTTTCTTAATCAACTAAAAGATATGGCACTCAGTCCATCCATAGTTGTAATGAAATAAGGATAGATATCAAAATTGTATAAAGTTGATTTTGGAGGAGTAAATCATGCAGTCACAGTTAACAGACAATACGGCAGTTTAGAATTATCTAGGATGACATGGAAATAAAAAGAATCAGCTCCAGATTTGAACACCACTATGAATGATTTGCAAAATATAAAAGTTGTTTCTTGAAGTAGTTAATTTGATCCAGGATGGAAAAATAACAAAATAGTTGATTTACCATCCGTATGCTCAATAATAAAATGGTTTAGCTACCCAAAACTCCTTTTGCTTTTATTAAAATAGAAAACTTATCACCAAATATATATATAGATATTATTAAAATTTTAATTAACTGAAAAGAATCTCTGGGACTCTATATTAAAAATTTCCCAACTACCAAAAAAAAATTTTTCCCTAAAAAATTGTTTATTTACCCAACCATCCAAAAATTAAATAACTAAATGAAAAAGGTAGAAAGAACTGCCTCAATTCTAAATAACCAATGATTATCCTCTTTGTTGTCTATGGATTCAAATGTTCCGTCAGTGGTCCTTATCACTTCCATAGAGCAGATGATCATTCACACTGGAGACACCACTCATTATGAAATAATTATTGGAAATGTCCTGTCATTTTTTTTTTTTAACAACCAGTAAAGAAAGTGTGCTGCAAATTTCCAGTCAGTCATAGTGAACTCCCCTACTATTTCTATAATCACATAACAATGAAGCAGATTACAACCCAAAGTGTTGGCCTAGTGGTTGGGGTGCCCCCTCCAAGGCCTCAAGTTTGAAACCACTTAGTTGCTCCTTTAGGCCAACCACATTTGCCTATACTTGTCCGACTCTTGGGTCTTGTGGGGTGGTTTTACTCTTTAGGGGTGGGTCCAATGTGGCCCTACTCAAGAGGTACCTAATAGGAGAAGAAGAAGATGAAGCAGATCACCAATATAGCCAGCAGCATGTAAATTTTTGCTCACAAATGGAGAAGAAAAAGGAAAAAGTAATCAGTTCCATGCATTTCGAAATTACAAGGGGGAGGGATCCAGATTTACAAAGCTTTTTGTCATTTATTGAGCGTATGGACACGAACTTGGTGGATTAGCTGAGTCTTAATTTTTTTGCATGGGTGGCATGCCCTTGATGGGTCTTCAATAAAATTATTTTTTAATTATCAAAAAGAAAATTCCCATGTATTTGACAAATATAAAACATTATGGCTTCTATGAGTTTGAAAATTCAACTTTGTTAGAGATATTATTGTTAGAGAATTTATTATGATTGATTGTAATTGTCTTATTTCCTTTCTTATTTTAATTGTAAACCAACAATATAAATATAATACATGGGAGAGGGGGAAATACACACCTCTAATTTCTGTTTTGATATTTCAATATGGTATCAGAGCAAGAGAATTAAAAAAAAAAAAAAAAGGAAAAAAAAAAGGAAAAGAGCGAAAGAGAGAGAGAGAGAGAAAAATCCTAGTCAGCAACCTCCAGAAGTTTCGCCAACCCTTTGCATCGCCACCGGCGCATCTCCTTTCCCCGGAGTTGACATCTGATCTACTTAGAAACTCGTCGGCGATTAGCGACCAAAGCCCACCTGGTCTCGTCGTCGGAATCCAGCAGATGCTCCTCCATGCGCAGCTATCTTGTCTGAATCTGACTTCACGAGCTGCAAGGAACTTTAGCACATGATAGTGCATATGTTGTTGGAGGAGTTCTGGTGGATTTCGCCGACTGCCGCTTGACGTAAGGGGCTATTCGTCTTCATTCATCTACCGATTTGATGACTTACTGAGGTTCGAAGGTTAGATCGGTTCCTGTATTGTCACTGTTCAAGTCCGTTCGATGTTCAGTTCTGTGTCTTCATGGGTTAATGTCTTCGTGGTAAATTTCTGAAATCTCTGCAAGTTAAATAATTGATTTCTATCATTGATATCATTGATGCCTTTGCTGTGTCCATTTATGCTGAGATGCTCTCCGGTGTGGTAGCTATGTTTATGTTGTGATAGGTTCTTCTGATTGATCAGTGACCCCTTTTTTAATTTATTGGGAGACTCCAACGTTGAATTTATTATTCTTGATTTTTTTCATTCATTATGTCAAAGTTAGTATCTTCATCTGATCAAATCCTGCCTCGGGCAATTTTTCTCAAAACTGATGATGTTCTGCGCTCTATCACACCAAAGAAGTTGAATGGCAACAATTATTTAAGTTGGGCACATGCAATTCGAACTTTTCTTCCAGGGAAAAATAAACTACAATATATTACTGATGAAGCGCCTCCCTCAAATGACCCTAAGTACAATGTTTGGATGAGTGGAGATGCCATTGTAATGGGTCTTCTATGGCACAATTTAGAGGATTTCGTTGCTACCACTGTTGAATTTTGTGACTCATCGAAAAGGATAAGGGATTACCTTACTGAATCATATTCCCAAAAGAGTAACACATCTCGAGTCTGAATTGTATGAACACATGCTTTCAACAAAACATTTGATTGTATATGTGGACGATTTTATTATTTCTGATGATGATGCTTTTGGTATTGCGGCTCTTAAACAACATCTAGCCACTCAGTTTCATACTAAGGATTTTGGGGGCCTTCGATATTTTTTGGGACTTGAGATTATGCGTTTCTCCTAGGGGATTTCTATTTGTCAGCGCAAATATGTCTTGGATTTACTTTCTAAGACTGTTCTTTTGGGTACTCAACCAGCTGATACTCATATAGATCCTTCTATAAGATTGGATACTACTTCTGGTGAGCTCTTTCCTAATGTGAGCCGCTACCATCGTTTGGTAGGAAAACTCATTTATCTTACAGTCACTCGTCCAAGCATTACCTATACATTAGGTATAGTCAGTCAATTTATACATGCTCCTCGTACTCCCTACTTTAAAGTTGTCTGTCTTATCCTACGGTATTTGTAACAGTCTCTTACTCATGGCCTTCTATACAGCCCATCTTTCTCATTGTTACTGGTTATAGTGATGCTAATTGAAATGGGAGTCGAATTAGTCGTCGTTTGACGTCTAGTTATTGCACCTTTATAGGAGATAACCTGATTACTTGGCACAGTAAGAAACATGCTGTTACTCGATCTAGTGCAGAAGCTGAGTACCCTGCTAAGGCTCATATGGCCTCTGAGATGCTCTGGGTTCATTCACACCTACACGACTTTGGAATTGATGTCCCTGTGCCTATGCCTGTGCATTGTGATAATCAGGCTGCCATTTTCATTGCCAATAATCCAGTATTTCACGAGCGTACAAAGCATATTGAAGTTGATTGCCACTCCATTCGTGATTTATTGATTTGCAAGCAACTTAGTACTCAATCGTTCGATCCTCGTCCCAGTTGGCCAATCTTCTTACTAAACCGTTGGTTCGTCCTATCTTTCCAACTCTATCTTCCAAGCTAGGCATTTTTGATTTATATGCTCCAACTTGAAGGGGCATGTTAGAGATACTATTGTTAGAGAATTTATTATGATTGATTGAAATTTTCTTATTTCTTTTCTTATTAACAGCTTTGATTGGCTATCTTTCCTATTTTGATTGTAAGCCAACAATATAAATATAATATATTGGGGGGGGGGGGGGCCATACATACACCCAATTCCTGTTTTGATATCTCAACAAACTTCATTCAGGATAATTGTAAATTCAAAAGAAGTTTATCAATTTAGTTTTTAAGAAAATTTTACCATAGGCACAAAACTGACATCTGTATGCAGCAGTCAATTCCTTAAAGAGAAGTATGATGCATATCTTTCAGGTGCAGTATGAGCCTAATGTTTTGACATCCACTAACCCAACCCTCAACATTGGGTAGGTGGTAATTTCAATGAGTTTTGTCCCGGGGCATGTCTCCAAAAGTCAACCTAAGAAAGGTTTCTAATTCATTTCTATGGAAATGTTCACATGAATTGCTAAAATTTACTGAAGAGGCATGTGTGAGTAATAATGAATTGATTAAATATAAAGCATTTATATAAAGGTGATTTCACACTGCCAGTCAGGGCATGATAATTATTGAAGAGTTGGAGCAAATATACCTTGCCACCATTTGAAAACTGTACAATCCGTCTTGAGGTAGGCAAAAAATGTGATAGGTGGCCACCGTTGGCATGACGTTCCTTGCATTCAATGTTATTTATGTTGTTAGGTTCTCCTCCTAGAGGTGACCCATCATGGCCATCAAGAGCTCTCGTATCCTTTGTAGAAGCAAGTATTCTTCCTACATTTTAGTTTGTAAAATTAATAAAAGAACAAATATGACAAATTTGGACAAAATTGTTTTTCTGTTAAAATATTAATGAATACTGACAAGTGATAAAGCACGCATAACTTTATTTTGCCGTGTTTTTCTCCCCCCAACCCCCCTAAATAGACCTATGAGTTGTACTGGGATGATGATCAAATGAAACTCAGCCCCTTAGTGAGCCTAAGCATGCCATTAAAAGTGCACACCATTAACTGGGGTTAGTTCAAAGGATAAAGAAAATACTGACTTCAAACCAATCTCCAAGATACATCCACAGCTGATATAGATTACGCAACACCCAATAGGATCACCAAGCAAGCATTTTTCCTAACAAGAAAATAAAAGATCTTCTCGAAAATAATTATAGATGTGATCAAGAAATATAGTACCTACAATATCTGTACTCGATACACCTTCAGTGCGTTTGATCTGCTTGTAATGCCCAGCTTGCTTTGCCAGCGCATAAGCATCAGTTCCATCTGGAAGCAAGCAAGGATCATCACCATGTATGATATAGTCAATGTTACGCTCGTTGAAGAGATGATTCATAAATTCCTCTGTGATAGCATAAGGAGCATTGGCAATGACTTCATCCACCCACTTCAACCCACTTACAAGGATGACCCTGGAAAGGACCTCAAATTAGATCACAAATATAAGACAATCAACTGCATGGAAAAACCACTAAGTTCAGGTAGTTAAATTGGTGAAATATACAGCAAGAAATGACCATATCTAAATCTCACCAGATTCTTTGTGTGGTTTCCTTGGATAAAATACCAAATTAAAAAAGAAAAAAAAAAAAAGAAGAGGCTTTAGCAATTGAGATCAAAACTCAAGTTGTGGCCAAATAAAAACAGAATTTCACCAATAACCACGAGGTAAAACACACACACCTCAGGAGGAATAAAACTTAGACTATTTAGAAGCACGTAGCAATCAAAAAAACAATAATTCATTTGAAAAGGACTCATACTGCTAAATAGTCAAAGTTCATCCCAGTACTGATAAGAATAAATAAATCTAACAAGACACCACAAAACTAGGGCATGAAACTGTATTCCACATCTCAACCAATTATTAATATAACTTCATATGCTAAAAAAATGAAAATAAAATATAAAACCTATTAATGTAAATACCATTTTCTTAGAAAAGAAAATGATATTAGAATTTACTGAGGTAGACAAAGCAAAAAAGAGTAACAGAGAATTGAGTCATACCTATAAAGTTTGTGATAGACTGAATTTTAATTTAAAGGTGTCCAATTTAATTTAATAAAGAAATTAGACAGAATTTAGAGGTTAATATTTTATATATTTTGAATCATTTTAGCCTAAGTAGTTCCAGATTAAGCTTAGTTGAGTTGAATTGAATGATTTTAGCATGCGATCTTGAAGTCTATATATATAAATAAACAAGATTGTGTTGAAAGGGCATCAGCATCAAGGGGATGCCATCCAAGTACAGAAACCATTTTATCAATACCAATCAAGTAATTTCTATGTGCTATGTGCACAATATAGTGCAGAAAGTTATGTAACTCCAGCCCTCTCCCCCAGGACAACCACCTATACAAAAAAAATAAAAAATAAAAAAATTTCAATCTACACAAAAGTATTTTAGTGCCTAGAAAAACTCTCCTATTCCTTTACCCCAAGCCTTCTTCCTCTCCTTGAGGATTTTTGATCCCCACCGTGACTCAAAAGCCTACTTAGCCTATGATGGAAAGACTCGTTGAATAACAAATGAGCTGAAACCATCTCTAATAGATCTCTTGTCCAACTACACTGTCTGAATAAATGATTAATGGTCCTTCCATCTCTTTTGCATTGATAGCAGCAATTAACCAAAAAATGCCTCTTTTCTATGAGGTTGTCAATTGTATGCATTCAACCGTGAAGCAAGCATCAAACAAAGAATGCCACCTTTGCTGACAGTTTTGATTATATTGCTATTGCCGTTAAAATCAACCAATGGTGGACATGGCCAAAAAATTTGAGTTCTCATTGGAGAACTTTTATAAACTTCAACCAAAATAAATGGTTCTAGAAACCAACATTGGGGCTTGGGTAAGAAAATTCAAACAATTTGCTCTGGAAGTGTTTATTTAGAGAGAGAGAGAGAGAGGTCTTTGCAGCTAAGTTAAATATGACTTATGTTGTGTTTGGATCAAAGATTCGTCAAGAGAAAATAAAAAAGATAGGAATTCAAATTTCCTTCTCTTGCTTTGAATTATGATGAAAATGAAAGTGAAAAGGGTACAGGACTTGAGAGATTAAAAATAAATAAAATAAAAAATCAAATATTAATAAATGAATTTTTTTTTATTATATTTTTTATTCCATACAAATAAGGACTTGTTTGGAATTTTATGTTTCTTCTCTCTTTGCTCTACATTTTTCATTTTCCTTTTTCTTTTCTCTCACCAAATTCTCACTCTAAACATACTCTTAATATCTTTATCTTCGATGATGAATGAGAAGATGAACAAATATAATAGCTATATAATCTTTACAATTCGAGTTGATACATCTGATTCGGATCTTATATCCGAATTGAATGGAATGATGAACCGTGGCAAAGCAAACCAATTCTATCTTGATACGTAGTGAATCCTTCCTGATACGTAGCGAAACTAAAACACTCTCTTTAAATTTTTGTAAATATAAAGATTTGACGTAACATTTTTTTAGCTATACATGGGCGGAGATCCCCTCAAACTTCCAAATTTTAATTTAATGTAGGTGAAGTTTGTCTGTACAATTACATATTATTAAGAGTTAGCTCCCCTAAAATTTTATACTTTTCATTAAAGTCCCTAAAAATAAATACTGTATTTGCTCCTACTAAATATGATTTTTGTGTTAGCCATTGTAGCCGTAAGCTTACCTTCATTCTATTTAAACATCATGATCATACTAAATTATTAACTTTCAAGCATGGCTCAAACTCACAATCGCCACCGTTGTATCAACCCGGGAATTTTTTGTGCAGTCACCTTGCGATATCTTGTGCAATTTTTTTCATTTTAAGCTTAAACAATTTCCCCCAAAAAAAAAAAAAGACACATGAAAAAATTCTAAAAATTCTAGATAATAAAATTATTGTATTAGATGAAACCCTCCCTCCCCCCATCCAAAAAAAAAAAAAAAACGAAAAAAAATATATTAGCAAATTGCCTTCAGCTTATAATAATACTTGCACTAACATAGTAATTTACTACATATATATGCATAAGTATCATTTCAAAATTAAATTAAAAAAAATGTGGCTATACCAAACAACAGAAAAACCAATCATCACCAGTTCTTAGATAATAAAAATTCTATGTGATATATATATAAATGCATCAAACATTCTTCAACTCTCAGCTAAATCATTTTGAGCAACAAATTAAAGATACCACATTAAGTAGAAATATTGGTACCTCTCATCCATAGACAAAACAGGGGGCCCCTTATTGGCTATAATCTCCTCATCACTAACCACTCCAACAACTAATTCATCTCCCAAAGCCTTCGCTTGCCTCAATGCATTTGCATGGCCGTAATGCATGAGATCAAAACAACCATCCATGTAAACCCGAATCCGTTTCTTTCCACTTTTCTTCTTATGAAATATCCACAGATCAGGCCAGAAAAATGGAAAACTAGGAACACTGATCCCGCCAAAAAAGCTCGACGACAAGCCAAGCAAAGCAGCAGTAAGCATTATACCACCAAAAAGATGGGGATAATAATCCCCACCATTCCACATCCTGCCATGGCTATCAAAATCCATAGGACCAGGTCCCTGAAGACCCCTGTCTCTTCTTCAGCCTACCTAAAGGAGCCTTTGCTAAAAAAGAGGAGACATAAACTCTGCAAATAATGCCAACAATCAGTTAAAAGTTTAATAACAGCCAACCCCCCCCCCCAACAGAACTGGGTTTTCTCAGAATATACGAGGCGAAAGAAAAAGAAAAAAAAACAAATACAATTTAAAATCGAATTAAAAGAACAAAACCTCATCAATTCGTACGAAAAGAGGCAGCAGGTCATGCAGATTAAAAACCAGTCAAATTTTTATGTCATTAATTTAAAACATAGCTCCAGAAAAGGAAAACAAGATGAATTTAACGAAAACGTGAAATTTTCTTGGATAACCCCCCCTTCCCAACCAAAATATGAACTTTTCACCAACTATACCAAACAAGAAATTAGAAAATCAAAATTCAGGAAGAGGATTGCAAAATTCAGGGAAACCAAGAAATGGGTACCTCCTTAAATCAAATCGTACGCCCAAACAGAAAGCAACCTATCTGATATTCAGAACTACAAGCAAACATGCATGGAAACTCAAAATGCTATGTGTCAGAATTTGACAAAAAGATAAAGAAATAAATAAATAAAATAACCCTATACCAGAAATCTGAATCTAAGCTACAATTTGAGAAAGAGAACAAAAAAAACTCGAGATGTAGGGGAAGATGAGGTGGGATTGAGAATTTCGAGGAAAATGAGCAAATGGGTACTGAAGGAATGACACCATAATAAATCTGCAAGAAAAGGCAAGCAATTTGTCAGATCGAATCTTCACCGTTATGGTTTTGTGTTCGTGTCTCCTCCCTCTCTCTATCTCTCCTCTCTCTCCCCCCGTCCCTCGTCCACTCGGGGCTTTTTTGTTAGAAGGGCAACCTCAAGTTTACAATAATACCCAATAATAAGTGGACAACAATATCGAACCTTATTTTCAAGTTTTCAACAAGCAGATTCGGGTGCCCCCGAGAGTACCAAATATACGTGGTCTCAACCACTCGGCTACTAAATAAAAAATTAAGTTTTCAAAAAAATATAAAAATAAGAAAATGTGTTTTTATATAAATTACCAAAAAGAAAAAGTAAGACGGAAAGAAAATAAGTAATCCTAACTATTAAAAAATTTAGGCCTCATTTGGTTTGTTTTGTATTTTTTGTTTTGTGTTTTTGCTTTTTATTTTCTGTTTTGAGTTCATTTTCTATTTTACACTTTTGAAAACAAGGAAAACGGATCAAAAGCATTTGGCCACCTGTATTTTTAAAATTTATTTTAAAAAACAGAAAATGAGTTTACACATGAAATAAAAAATAATAAAAAATAAATTTACAAATGAAATAAAAAATAATAAAAATTCGTTTTAAATATTTTCAATCCAAAACAAGAAAAATCTCAAAACAAGAGAAACAGAGCATTTTCTGTTTCCTTGTTTTGAGACTTTTAATACATAAAATGAAAATAAAAAACAAAAAAGTAAACTAAATGCCATCTTAACAATTAAAAATATTTTAATTTAAATTTTTTAACTTTCTTATTTTATAAATTTGTGATTATCAAAAAAAAAATATGCATTTGTCGTATTGATTAAAATATTAAATAAATTTGTGATTACAAAAGAGCATGCATTTGGCCTATAGACTCTCTTTTTCATTATCAAACCTTTATAATTTGAAAAAAGTACATATATATATTAATAGATAAGGATAAGAGAAAAATATTTTTCAGAGAGAGAAAGAAATATGAGGGTCTGTTTGGGAAGCATAGCTAATTTTTCAAGTTCTGGCTACTCAAATTTTTGGTTTTGTTTTTTTGAAAAGATCAAATTTATCTTCTTACATTTTTGACTTCTTTTAACAAAAGCAAAAAAATGTCAAATTAATAAAAAAAACTAAAAAGCTAACTACTAAAATATTAGTTTTTTCAAATACATAAAAAAACTAATTTTGTTAGTAGTTCGTTAATAGCCAAACAAAAAAAGATAGGCTTTTTTTATTTTCAAACTAAGCCCGAGTGTTTTTTAAAGAGAGAAAAAGATATAAAGGGTGCATTTTATAAAGGGTGCATTTTTGGAGTGGTAAAAAAAAGGGGGGGAAAAGAAAAATGAGATTTGGGATAACTTTTGACATTTGACGTGTCAAATCCAAAAAGCACTTTTCTTAGATGAATAGTACAAACCGTGTGAATGAATTCCTTTTTTCCGTTCAGACGTATTCAAAAGGTAAAGGCTTGCTTCCTCACAACGAAGGGGAAAACTAAAACGATATTGTTTCACACCCAGGGCTCTGCTGTAGCCATCCTCTCCGCCTCCAAGATTCTTTTAGGACAGCTATGGAAGCGATGAAAAGCACACCCAAAGAAAGAAGCTAACAAAAGATGAAATGTTGGTGCCTGTATTTGCTACGAAGCACCATGAAAAGAGGCTAAAAAAGTCTATCTGTCACCACCATCTGACGTACATTCTCCGATGAAGACCCACGGTTGAATGGAGCCACTCAGTGTGTCCTTGTTCTTCTCATTGTAGGTTGAGGTATGTGTTTCCATCTCACTCTATTTTCGTTTCCTTCCATCGTTTTCCACTAGTTGTTAGACACCGGCTTAGGTTTCCCCCTCTTTATTTCGAACCCCGTTTTGGTCTTTAGGCTGGTATTTATAATATATAAGAGGAAAGGCCGGTTGGGGCAATCCAGTCATTGGACCAAGGCCAGACGACTGCTGCTTGAACCTACCAATGATCAAGCCTTTTTTTTTCTAGAGCCAAAAGAGAAGTTAGAGAAGATTTTGATGAGTGGTTGAGGAACAAACGAAGGAGTTTGTATTGGTTTTTTTGATTCGTTGATGCCATGCATCGATAAACGTAGATCTGTTGTGGGAGCCCCGATTTCCAAAAAGCCACTGGAACGGATCCTTATTTTCAATCAGAAAGGATTTGGGCAAAGCCAAAAGGGTAAGAATTAAGTTAGCAAAAAACGAAGGAGTTTGCATTGTTTTTTTTGATTTCTTGTTTGTCATGCATCGATGTGGACAAACCTTGTTAGATGTTGCCCACATCAACCTATAATAAAAATCACTCCCCTCATATAAGAGATGGATGTCCCTCACCTTAATACCTAGGTTTTGAGGTTGAGACCCCTACTCTTATATGTTGTTGGGCTCTTTAACATGGTATCAGAGCGGGTTTTCAAAATTGGGCCTTACTATTGTCCACGTTGAACCTATGTCCATGCGGGCCAACGTGAGGGGGGCTGTTAGATGTTGTCCCATATCGACCCGTAATAAAAATCACTCCCCCTCATATAAGAGATGGATGTCCCTCACCTTAACACCTAGGTTTTGAGGTTGAGGCCCCTGCTCTTTAACAAACCTATCATGGTAGCCCTTATTTCCAACAAGCCATGGGAATGGATCCTCATTTTTAGTTATAAAGGATTTGGGCAAAGCCAAAAGGGTGAGAACGGTTTCCTCGATCTATTCTAAGGGTTTTCTTGTATTGCATTGTGGCTTGCTATTTTCAATTTTTGCGGACTCGCGTGTAAATTTCAGTTACACTTGTTCTCCTTATCATTATGCAATAATGGTGACTTTGTTCATTCCTGTAACTAGACTTCCTTTTCCTATGACCAATCTGTTAATAACATGAACATTAACAGTCCTTTTAGATGGAGAGAAATGGAAAAAAACATATAAGAGAACAAAAAAGATTTTCAAATTTAACTCTTGTCTATAAGTTTTTTTAGGAAAGAAAAAAAAAAGAAATAAGAAGAAATGGGAAGAAAAGTAGGAGGTTTGTTTTTAAAATTTTCATCCTTCCAAAAGTAAGAAAAAACGGAAAGAAGTGTCACACCCCGAATTTTGTGACTCGGGGAGTGAGTGAAAGATGTCATATATCTTAATACAGCAGTTACATTAGAGCCATGACCATCTTGGAGTAAACATACAAAATATATGCCAATAATTTAATCGTAAGGAAATAGTAAAATAGTTTCAATGGAATATTAAATATAAGGTAAAAAGGTTTTGTCCTTAGGGCCTTATAGACCAAACAAATAAGTTACATAGAATATTATTACGATTTTAACGTCTAAACTAAAGTGATAGTAAAATTTTCTTTGATAATCAAAAAGTAGCGAGATGCCATGGTCCTTCTAGGTTTCAGGATTTACCCCTATATCACAATTTGTAGGGACGTGAGCATCAACCATTTGTACTCACGAGACATGATACTAACATATATAATATGCAATGAAATTGAACGCGGGTATTATTCTATTTAATTTAATCAGATAAGTAAATGTCATTAAATAAACATGTCAGAGAAAATATTAAAACCCAGATTATCCCTTTAGCAATGAACTATTTATTATTGTTTGTCAAATTTCTTTACTATTGCTTACATAACACATTAAATTACGGGGTGGATACTAGCAACATCGTATTTGTAGTTTTCATCTATAGGCCACGATAAGTCAAAGTTCTAATTGTCATGATGTAGGCTATTAACCTACTGGTATGAACGCCTATCCCTGCGTAGGTTCTGGGTCTTTTAACCTAAGGGTAGTCTCTGTATCTTTCCTATTTTTCTAATATCTGCTATGTCTGCAACTACAACATCTGGTGTAAAAATTGTAATTTTACAAACCCTTGGAGCCATTTATATAATTTTCTAAATTTTCAAGGATTAGTTTGCAATTAATCAAAACTTTGGGGGTTATTTTACAATTATGTAAATCTTTTAAGGGTCATGTTGTAATTATATAAAACTTTGGGGTTCATTTTATAACTATCATCGGGGGTCATTTTAGAATTTTTAAAACATTATTCTCCTACTTTTCCAATATGAGTATCACATATTATATATACTATACATAAATATTATATGTAATAGATAAATATATTATATAAATATAAATTTACTATAAATATATATATACAAAAATAAATACTTTATTACTTATAATTTAAATACTTTATTACCTATAATATAAATAAATATATACGATATTACATATGATCTACACTATATATATATAATATAATATATTACGTACAATATATAAATATATATATACTATATAATATATTATGGTTACGTTTGAGCCCCAAAAAAACCCAAAAAAAAAAAAAAATCAAAAGTGTAATTTTTTGAAATTTGGAATGTAAAAAGTTGTTTTGAAATGATAGTTACTTATTTGTGATTGATTTGATATAAAGTTGTTAAAAATTATATAAAGTAACACGTGACAAAATTTTAGTGGAGGATTTTAAAAATTTTTGGAGTTTAGTAAAACTTTTTGGTATAAATGTCAGTACAACTTTGAAAAAAAATCTGACAAACCCGTTGGAACATGCTATTTTGGCCTGTTCCAACGGATTTTAAAAATTTTTTAAATGAAAATGGAATTTTTTGGAGTTCGAAAAAAGTGAAGCTTTTGAAGTTTTTTGGTTTCTTTTGGGACTACAAACGTACCTATATAATATACTTATATACATACTATATAATATAAACATATAATTTTATGTATATGTACACAAACATCCATATATTCAATAGGTTGAATTTCTAATGCAATTAAATTCTAATTAAATGTGAAGTAAACATATGAAAATTTTAGCATATTATTTATATATATGTAAAATGCATTTGAGTCCCTTCCTTAAAAATTTGATGAGGTAGAAGAAACACCTAAGGATAGCTAATAATGCATTTTCTTTCTACCCCCATTTTCCTTTCCTTTTTTCGGTCTGGCTTGCTGATCACACCCCTCCCATATTTATACACCCATCCTCATGCCACATGGTGGTTCCAAGGGAGCCTAAAAGGCCACCTAACCAAAGATAAAAATGCCACTAACAAGGCTATAGGCAGCTTGCATTTGTTGGCTAATTAATGAGGCGTGGCCTCTGCCACGTGTCCAGATTAATATATATATTAAAAACTATAGTTTGAAAGTTAAGAATTAGAAATTAAGAAAATAAATTAGAAATTTTAAATTTTAAATAAGACTATTACATTCTCCATTCCTTATAAAAACTTCATCCTCGAAATTTGAGATAACTAGCACCAACACATTTTTAAGAAAACAGTTGTGGATATCGCATTCTTATTTCAAATTTTCGTTTCAAGGTAAACTCCTCCACACCATGATGTTTCATAATACTCGAACCAATGGAATTGTCTTTCCTCAAAGCACCTGATCTCAAGAATTTAAAATTTGGACTAGTCTAACCTCGTATGTCACGTCAGGATCTACCTCTAGTTTTGTCCAATCTAACACATGTGTAGGATCTGAAACGTATTTACAAAACATGGACACGTGAAATACCTCATGCATTCCTGATAATTGCAGCAGTAATGCCAATCGATAAGCAACTTCTTTAACTTTTTCCATAACCTCAAATGGCCTGATGTATCTGGGTGACAATTTACCTTATCAGTCGAATCAAAGCTATCCTTTTCGTGGTGTGACTTTCAGAAACACATGATCTCCCACTTGAAATTCTAGTGGTCTAAGCCTTTGATCTACATAACTCTTTTGATGGTTACGTGCTATGTCCAATCACTGTCTAATAATTCTGATATTTTCATTAGTCTCTTGAACTAACTCTGGCCCAATTATTACTGTCTCTCCAACCTAAGTCCAGTAACCTGGCAACTTACATGGCCTGCCATATAACTCCTCAAATGGTGCCATCTTAATACTGGCTTGGTAGCTATTGTTATAAGTAAACTCCACCAGTGACAAATGCAACTACCTCCAAAGTCTAAAACGCATGCTTAAAGCATATCTTCCAAACTTGAATTGTACGCTCAGACTGCCCATCTGATTGGGGATGATAAGCAGTACTAAAACATAACTCTATCCCTATGGGTAACTGAAAACTCTACAAAAACTTGGAGATAAAAAGAGAATCCCAGTATAAAACAATAGACACAAGAGTCTTATGGAGTCTTACAATCTCTTGGATATATAATCTGGCTAGAGTATCCATTGTGTCTATCCGTCGAATTGGCAAAAAATGAGTTGACTTTGTTAAACGATCCACAATCACCCATATTGCTTCATAACCCTTTTTGGTTTTTCGCAGTCTCGCCAGAAAAATCCATAGTTACATTCTCCCATTTCCAATCGGACACAAGTTATGGCTATAATAATCCTGCTGGCCTTTGATGTTCTACCTTAACTTGTTGACAATTAGGCACCTCGTGATGAAGTTTGCCACATCTTTCTTCATTACGGGCCAATTAAATTGTCGTTTCAAATCATGATATATTTTCGTACCTCTCAGATGTACTGTCAATCTGGAATGATGAAATTACTTCCATTCGGACGGATAACGGTACAAAGATTCTCCACTGGTATCTTAATACGTCATTATCATCTATGGTCCATCCCGACATAACCACTGCACCATGTATCCTTATTTGTACCTCTCCACCTCTGTATCTATCCTTTGGGCTTCAATCACCTTACTACTTAACACATGCTGAATAACTAAAGCATATAAAAAACTTATTCACCATCCTCCTTAAATTCTATGTTAAAGTCCCTTAATTCCCTGATCGTTTCCCACTCTTTAATAGCAAAACTCTCCAAGTACAACGAGTCTTCCTGCTAAGAGCATCTGCCACTACATTAGCCTTTCCTGGGTGGTACTGCAAATCAAAATCATGATCCTCCATGTATTCCATCCATCTCCATTGTCTCAAGTTCAAGTCTTTTTGATTAAACATATACTTCTAACTTTTGTGATCGAAAACACGTTGAACTTTTCACCATATAGGTAATGCCTCCAACTTTTTAAGGCAAAAATAACTACTGCTAACTCCAAATCATGGACAGGGTAATTCTACTCATGTGTCTTTAATTATCTTGATTCATATGCCACTACCGTACCATTTTGTATCAAAATACATCCTAATTCTTCTCTAAACGCATCATAATACACCGAATAGCCTGCTCCTCTTTTTGGGATGACCGCTATTGGTGCTATAGTCAACCTCTTCTTTATTTCTTCAAAATATTTTTCACAAGCTTCATCCCACACAAATCTAACTCCTTTTCGAGTCAACCTAGTCAAAGGAGAGGCAAACGTGGAGAATTTAAGAACAAACCTCCTATAATATCCTGCTAGTCCCAAGAAACTACGAATCTCAAATATTGTCTTCAGTCTTATGCATTCAAGTACAGCCTCAACCTTAGACGGATCCACTGCAACTCTTTCTTCAAAAACCATGTGTCCTAGAAACTTCACTTCTCTTAGCCAAAATTCACATTTGCTGAACTTGGCATACAACTGGTGATCCCTCAGGGTCTGCAATAGTGTCCTCAAATGTTCTTCACGTTCTTCCTTTGACTATGAATAAACTAATATATCATCAATAAACACTACTATGAACTTATCTAAATAATCTCTCAACACCCTATTCTATTAAATCCATAAATATTACAGGAGCATTAGTTAGCCCAAATAGCATGACTAGGAACTCGTAGTGACCATACTGAGTCCTGAATGCCGTCTTAGGAACTTTTTTTATCTTAGTTGCAGTTGATGATATCCTGATCTTAAATCAATCTTGGAAAATACAAATGAACCCTTTAATTGATCGAATAAATCGTCAATCCTGGGTAGTGGATACCTATTCTTAACAGTAACCCTATTCAATTTCCTACACTCGATACATATCCTTAATGTTCCATCATTCTTTGCCATAAATAATGCTGGTGCATCCCAGGGTGAGATACTCGACCTGACAAACCCCTTAGCCTGTAATTCTTCTGATTGTTTTTCCAAATTTGTCAATTCTGCTAGCGCCATCCTGTATAGAAGAATGGATATGGGTTCTGTACCCAATACCACGTTAATATTGAATTCTACTTCTCACTTTGGTGGCAAACCAAAAATTTCTTTTGGAAACAGTTCTAGGAATTCATGAACAACCATAGGCAATTTTGCCTTACCCTTGATTTTTTTCTCGTCCATAAATATACAAGCAAACAGACTACACAAATCTACTTTCCCTTGTCCATTCAAAAGCGACGTGATATGTGACCCACACTGATCGACAAAGAAGCAAATCTGATCTCCTTTTGGGGTAAACAAAAGTACTTGCCCCCTTGGCGCAATCAATTATTGCTTAGTATGGTTTAAGCCAATTCATACCAAGAATAACATCAAAACTTCGCATTTCTAATAAAATCAAGTCCAATACCAATTGGTACTCCTGACTATCTATACCATCTATAATTACCAATTCACATTCTTTACACTCATTTATCAACAAAGAACACCAGGCTATTGGATTTCAACATTCAAAGGTGGAGTCAAATCATGCATCTCTAATATAATGCAGACACAAAGGAAGCAGTAATAAAAGAATCCGATGCTCTGGTATCAATAAGTATAGTGGCACTAGAAGCATAAACATGAAAATTCCTCTAGTCACGACTGGCTCCATTGGTTTATCTTGTTGTGTTACTGTAAAAACTCTTCCCCTCGCTGGTACATTAAAAGCCCTACGACCGTTTTGTGCTTGTTGAACTCTTCCTCGTTGTTGCTGGTGCTGGACCCCATTCTACGTCCTATTTTGGGGGATAAACCTCAATTGTTGCAATTGTTGCTATTGCTGAACTAATTGAGAAGTGGATGGTCGATTACTCTGAACCAATGGGGTAACTTGTTGCATTCTTCTACCTTCATTAATTTGTCTATGTGAACAGGACCACTGAATATGTCCTATCTGATCACAAGTGTAGCAAACCTTGACTTTCCTGCTTAGTCCCCCACTAGTTATCATACGTTACCTCTGTTGGCCCTTCCCCTGGGACATTTCAAACTTTGATGTCCTGGCTACCTATAATTGTAACATACTACTGGCCTTTGCGATGAACCCACAGAGACACCAGACTGGTTAGATGTTAGACTACCTTATTGGGAGTACCAAGCGGGTGGTGTAGATAAAGTACTCCTCTATCTCTTCTCGCATCTGCTTTCCTATTATATCCCCACTCCCTTACTAGGTCGCCCTTCTTGTATGCTTTGAATTTCTACCATATCTCTCTTTACTATCATCGCTCTCTTAATAAGGCCCCATAATCCTCTTATCCCAGTAACACCATTTGGCCTCTTAATGCTGGTCTCAAACCTCATTCAAACCTTCTACATTTGAGATGAGTAGTCGAAATTAATTCTGGCATAAATTTTGATAAATTTAAAAGATTCCTTTCATATTCTAGGACTGTCATGGTACCCTGAATCAAATTGGAAAATTCCTCCCGTTTTGCATCTCTTAAAGATTGTGGGAAAAATTGGTCTAGAAACTTCTCCTTAAGTCGGTCCTTAGTAACTCCTGTTGATCCACTAGAATTTGCACACTATCCCATCAACTAGAAGCACGTCCAGTCAATTGGAAGGTTGTAAGAGTGACTCTGGTCATATGTTCTAATATCTCCATAGCCATCAGAATTTTTTCACATTCTGCAAGAAAATCCTTGGCTATTTCAACATTTGAGATACCATCATAAGTAGGAGATTTCATTCTTTAGAATTTTTCCAAGGTGTTTGTTCTGGTCTATGTTTGGTGTGGGGATTATGCTCCAGTGCCATTCGTCAACATTACTACAGCCTCGGCCAGTTGTTGTAGTATTGCTTCAGTATTAATTGCCGCTCTCTAAGGTTTTTTGAATGCTTGTCGGTGTTTTCCTTATTTCTTATTAGTGCTGATTAGACCTCTATTGCTATGCTATGCTGAGCTTCACATTCATTTTGGGCATGTTCATTTCCCTGTTCCTTTGCTATACCTCTGCCTTGACCTTTATCTCGGTCTCGACTCTGTGTTCTACATGGCGGCATATTCTAACATACATATAAAATCATTTCTCAACATCGTATTAAAAGATAACATCCATATTAGTAACTTAAAAGTGCATCGTTAAACTTCACAACCCAGATAGTCATAATATATTTTCAACTTATATCTTATATATAGAGAAAACTTATTTTACATAAGGAGGTTCTCGGACTTATACACAATATAAAATTTATCCCTAGTAACCCGATAAGACTCATTCTACAACTTAACTAAAGAGGGGTAAGTATACACATAACAAAATTTTCTCTCATATTATTATTATTGTTTTTACTTTCCATTCCTTAGGTTCATTAGTTACTTGTTCTGACAGAGTTTGCTAATTACCCATACTATTAGCAAGAAATGCACTTTTTGGGACACTGGGACTATAGGTGTCCTAGCTTCTGGCACCCATAAGGGACCTCCTCCTAGGGCCAAGGGGTACCTCGCTAGTGCTAAAACCAACATGATCTACCCTGTTTTCTCCTACATTAGTCTAACGGTACCTAAAATCGGCTGAATGATTATGATGGGCTCAAGTACGATAGACTGAGGCGGTAGAGGTATTTTAGGTTCGTTTCCCATGTTTGGGACTTCAGGGGCTTGGGTGTGCGGAGAATAGTTAGACCTTCTAGAATATGCATGCTCATCCCTAGGTATGAATCGTGAGGTGCATTAGGCTTGACTTGGGTAATGTCTTTGTTCAGCCAGGCCACTTCAGATTCTTGCTTAAGATTTGTTTGGCTCGATTGTCCCCGTTCTCAGACCCTGGATGTACCCTTATTGTCATTTCCTAACAAAAGTTTCAAATTTAGATTTTGTCAGTATATACGAAATAAAATATTAAGGTAAATCTTATGCAACAAATTTTCTTAATATGCTTTAGACTCTAGTGTTACTTGCAATACCCATTGCTTTGATACCAAGCTATCACATCCTGAATTTCATGATTCGGGGAGTGAGTGAAAGATGTCACGTATCTTAATGCAACAGTTACACATTTACCCCTAATTAGAGCAATGACCACCTTGGAGTAAACATACAGAATCTAGCAATAATTTAATCATAGGAAGTAGTAAAATAGTTTCAACAGAATATTAAATATAAGGTAAAAAGTTTTTGGCCTTAGGACCTTAAAGGCCAAATGATTAAGTTTCATAGAATAATATTACAATTTTAACGTATAAACTAAAGTGATAGCAAAATTTTCTTAGATAATTAAAAAATAGAGAGACGCCGTGGTCTTCCTAGGTTTTAGGATTTGCATCGCATCACAATCTGTAAAGACGTAAACATCAACCACTTATACCCACTAGGCATGATACTAATATATATAATATGCAATGAAATTGAACACGAGTATTATCCTATTTAATTTAATCAAATAAGCAAATGTCATTAAAAACATGTCAGAGAAAATATTAAAACCCAGATTACCCCTTTGGCAACGAACTATTTATTAATATTTGTCAAATTTCTTTACCAGTGTTTACTTAACACATTAAATAATGGGGTGAACATTAGCAACGTCGTATTTGTAGTTTCATCTATGGGCCACAATAAGCCGAACTCCTAATCGTCATGTTTTAGACTACTAACCTACTGGTATGAATACCAACCCCTGTGCAGGTTTTAGGTCTTTCAACCCAAGGGTAGTCTTTGTAACCTTCCCATTTTCCTGATATCTGCTATTCCTGAAATTACAACATATGGGGTAAAAATCATAATTTTACAAACCTTTGGGGGCATTTTATAATTTCCAAAATTTCAAGGACTAGTTTGTAACAGTTTAAAACTTTGGGGGTTATTTTGTAATTATGTAAAACTTTAAGGGTCATGTTGTAATTATGCAAAACTTTAGGGTTCATTCTATACTTATCCAAAATCGGGGTCATTTTGGAATTTTTAAAACATTTTCTCCTACTTTTCCAATATGAGTATCACATATTATATATACTATATGTAAATATTATATGTAATATATAAATATATTATATACATATACATATACTACAAAAATATATGAATATATATAAATATTTTATTACTTATAATGAAAATAAATGCATATGACCCGTAAAGAAAAGATTTCTTTTTGTACCCCCACTCTAGTACTCTAGTATCTGTTTTGATTCATGCATCTACTATGGTAACAGTTACATATTATGTGACCAACTTCTACTTTTATAAGTTCTAGTTTTGATTCACGCTTTTTTTGGGTTTGATTTGTGAGTTTTTTTTGTTCTGGTGGTGATGGAGGTAAACACTTTAGGTTGACTTCTTTATTTAAGATTTTACTTGTTCTATTGCGTTCTATAATTTAGGTTTCACACTTTTATGCTTGCTATTGAGAGGGTTGCTATTTTTATTTTATTTTTTGCTTTTATTTTCTGTCCTTATTAGTTTAAGTTTTCTAAATTCTTAAATTTATATGTATTCTTAGATTTGGTCTTTTGTGATTTGAGTTCCATACTTTTGTGCTTGCTATTGAGAGGGTTGCTATATTTATTTTTTGTTTTTTATTTTCTGGTCTTATTAAGGGTTTTGTTCTTTGATCCTCTTTTGGTGTCTCTATTTTGTATTATTTTATTTTACTTTTTTAACTTTCGAGGCCAAGTTGTTGACACAACTCTTCTTCCATGACTTGAGAAAAAGTGAATAGAGGCATTGTTATTGTAGTAGTTGTTGTTAGTAGTAGTAGTAGTAGTA
>QLOD02000016.1:15307273-15340725 GCA_003260245.2 Sideroxylon spinosum | reverse complement strand
TTCTTCCATGACTTGAGAAAAAGTGAATAGAGGCATTGTTATTGTAGTAGTTGTTGTTAGTAGTAGTAGTAGTAGTAGTATTATTATTATTATTATTATTATTATTATTATTATTATTTATTGTTATTATATTTTATTTTTTATATTGTTCATTTATATCCTTTTTGTTTTTTGGTTCATTTGTACTTCACTTCAGTAATTTCTACTTTCATAAGTTCTGGTTTTGATTCATATTTTTACTGATTATGATTTGTGGCCTTTTTTTTTTTGTTTTTTTGCCTGTTCTAGGGGTGATTGATTGTAGTTGATTATGTTAGATTGAGGTAAACACATTGGGTTGACTTCTTCATTTACGGTTTTAATCGTAGTTCTTTTGTTGTAACGTGAATTGGGCTTCACACTTGTTTGATTCCATTAAGAGGATTGGTATTTTTGTTTTTTGTTCTCATTTTCTGGCCTTATTAGCTTGGGTGTTATAAGATTTTAGATTTATATGTAGTATCTATATGCATACATAAGTTTTGTGCTTTAATCCTCTTCTTGTGGTTTGTTTCATTTTTTTTTTTTATTTTCGCTTCTTATAACTATTTACGAAGGAAAGGAGATCTGTAAATTTGATGTCGTAAGTGTTCTCACAAAAGATCTTTCTCAACATAGATGTATGTAAGAATATTGTCGAAACATTTGTGACTAATTTGATTATTGCACACACAAACAGCAAAAAAGGCAATTATTAGAAAAGATAAGCACATGGAAAAAGAAGACGAAGCTTTTGGAGATGAAGAAATCATCTACAAAATCGAGTCTACAGCTAATATGTATTTTTCCATGACTTAAAACTAATTATATTTTGAAAACTCAAAGGAAAGCTAATAGGATTGTGTTTTCTATTTGATTAATGGGACATGTTCTAGAATTTTATAAATGGGATATCTTTTGGTTAGTGAAAAAGCAAAGTTATTAACTTTTAATGAGTTGTTTGTATAAATTACTTTTATGGTATTGAAAAAAATGAGACTGACAATGATTGGATTATCATCTTGATGCACGGATATGATTTGCTTTGCCTTATGGGCTTTCTCAAGCCTTGCACGTACTTATTGCGCAACATCCAATTCCTACTTACACATTGACAAGTATCAAGAGTGAATCTATGATTAAAATGCATGTAAAACCTAAGGTATTGATTGCACAAAGAGCTGTCTTTTCTTTTATCAACGACAATTCATATATAGTTTTTTTTTTTTTTTTGGTTCTCACTCTCGCTCTTTATTATTGTTATTGTTATCTAATTTATATTTTAATTTACTTCGACATCTTTGATGAAGCAAGATAAAATAGCTCCATTGATCTTCAAGATAGGCTTCATAATAGGTAACATATTATTTTTTGTTTGAATTAAATTGCAATTTAGCCTACATTTTTTTCCGCTAATTAATTATTCATGATGTATTCCTTACCATACGAAAAATAAATTTATTACGAGTAATATATTGTAAATAGTGTTTTATTTTCTAGCAGCTATTAAACAAAAAGACTCCTATGTTTTTATTGGTTTCATGGAGCAATTTTCACAACATTCACCATCTTGTTCTTCTACAATATGTAAGATTAGTGTAAGGGTTAGTGTAGTACTTTCATTTCTGCTTGCCTTTAGTCTCCATGACTTCATATAAGATTAGTAGCAATTGGCTATCATAATAATCATTTATTTGTCTCTTCAGTAATATTTTGATTAAAGCTATGCATGTGAAAGATCACAGGACTGTTAAGTATGAAATTTGATTTAAACAAGGGTTAAAGCATACTTTTATGTTGTAGGATTTTTTTTTTCTTTTTATGTACTAGGGTTCGTTACAACTGTAAAAGGACTACCTAAGGTTGTCTCAATTGTAACTCTTTTTATACATGTCATCATAATAAAATACTTCAGTATCCTATGAAGCAATCAGTTTAAATTAGTGTCTCGTTCTTTTTTTTTTTTTTTTGTGATTATTTTTTGTTCTTGATTTGTCTTTGATTGTGTGCGTTTAACATTATTTTTTTAACTAAAAGTTCTGTTGTTCTTGGAAGAAAAAATAAAAGAGCCGCGCTATTATCACAGAAAATCTTAAGTGGTCTAGTTACGAAATCAATCACCTTAAGTTCTGAAATGAAATTTTATAAAAAAATTGTATGATTTTTGCCCCTAAAACAAGCTATAAACTTAGCATGCATAGTCAAAAAAACTATAACAATTTTCTTGATACTCTTTTATGAAATAGCTCCCTCAGCTAACATAAATATGTATCCTAAAGTAAACTTTATGTCATTCACATATCTAGTAAAGTCAGAACTTGAATAACCAATAACTTCAAAATCATTAACTTTTCTATAAACAAGCATGTAATCCTTGTTTATCTGTAAATATCTCATAACATTATTTGCCGTTACCCAATGATTCGTTCCTGGATTTGTGAAATACCTCCTAAGAACACCCACAGTAAAAGTTATATTTGGCGAGGTACATATCTATGTGCACCTAGGATTACCAACTACACTAGCATGAGGTATGTCCCATATAGATTTCACTTTAAAGTCATTCTTGGGACTCTCTGGCTCTTACTGAATTTATCACCTCTGGTAATAGGAACATCACCAAGTCTACAATTCTAAATTTTAAACCTCTTAAGTATATGGTTGATATATCCTTTCTAAGAAAACCCCAACATACCATGAGATTTATCACGGATGATCTCAATGCTCAAAACAAACGGGGCTTCTCCAATGTCTTTCATATCGCATGTGCTAAATAACAGTGACTTAGTATCTGTCATGAGATCCAAATAATTATTAACTAGAAGGATATCATCAATATAAAGAACAAGGAAAATAAATTTCCTCCCACTAACCTAAGATTATATGTACCAGTCAACCTAAATTATCATAAGGTCTACTACAAATGTACAATTGGTGCGAGGTTTGTTTCAAACCATGAATAGATTTCTTCAATTTACACATCATGTGCTCCTTATCTTTTTTCCTTGAAACCTCTGATTTGCACCATGTAAATATCCTTATTGATGCACCATTCAGAAAAGTAGTCTTAACACCTACTGATGAAATTCTAAATAATAATGGGCCACCAAAACCATGATAACTCTGAATGAATTCTTAGATGTAATTAAAAGAAAGATCCATTTATAATTAATTTCCATTTGCACCTCGTAAACTTATAACTGGTTGGAAGATCAACTAGTTATCAACCACCATTACGTGTTATAAACACTAACATGCTAGATCGAGGCTCAAAATAGCATTATCATAAGTCATTGGGTCAGTCACAGGACGTACCTTATAATCACATTCATTGAGATACACAAAGAACTAATTTGGCTATTTCCTCATAGATTTCTCTAGAATAGGATTAGGAGCATTAATAGAAATATGATAAGCTACAACAGGATCATGAGCATTAGTGAAAACGGTATCATTAATCTCCAGCTAGTCATGATCATTTCCCTCTAAAGTCATTAACAAACTAAAGGTCTAGATTTTAGATAATAAAATAGGCATCACTTCGCTTCTTTTACACTCATCAATCTTATTATGAAAAGTCTAAATCAATTGGGTAAATGACACCTAGACCACCTAAACACCTATTAATATTTAAAAGTTATAGACACCTCTCTTATTTTGAAAAGTTGGTAATACTTAGTCCCCTTTCGTTAACTTTGTCCTTAACTTTGTTAAAAATTTATTAGAAAGACAAATTTACCCTTCCTCTATAGAAACCTTAGCTTGTCAAAATCTACCTATCTCTTTCTCTCAACGGTCTCCTTATACACATACATGGCGTAAAGTCAACGAAGTGGAAGCGCGAGATAGGTCATCCTCTGAGGAAGAAGAAAAATGATCATCAAAAGAAATCAAAGATAAGAAAAGTTTGCATTAGTGTCTGAAGAAGAAGAGTCTGAACTAGCGTTTGGGTCCAGATCTAAGTGCGGCATATAGAGAGGCAATTTCTGGCTTTGTCTTCAATTAATCTGAAGAACAATTGTTTGAATCTCCTCAAAATCTCCAACTTCGGCCTCTCTACTCTCCCAGAATAGCTTCAAAACGGCCAGTTCCGTATCGCCTAGGGTACTCTAAGGTACAGCCTTCAGAAGTCTTCTATCGCTTACGAGAAAATCTACCACCAAGAATTCTAGTGTCCTCTTCTCCAATGAGTCTCCGTTCTTCTCGTCTACATTCGAATCATTATCACAGAACCGTTCAAAAATACGAACGCATCCCTACTGTCACTGTTGTTCCAACTAAGCAAGTCTTAAACCCTTTGAAGCTTACAAAATTCGATGGGATTGCTCTTATTGTAGACCTCCAGGGAGGCTTCCACGGCTTTTTCAAACCCAATTCTCTCTTTATATTTAGCTCTAACTCAAACTCACCCCTTTCGCTACCTGTCAAGTCCCAAGCCCAATTGCTTTACTCTCTCTCTCTATCGAAAGGTTGAGGTAGTTTGTGCAATTGCATCGATAAGACTCTCTTTCTTTGTGGGAATTTAGAGAGAGAGACACCAAATTTCTTGGGTATCTCTATAGTTTTGCTTTGATTTTTTTCATTTTCCTTTTTTGTTTGAAATCTCATGGAGAAGTTGTTTTTGGTGAGATTTAAAAGAAGAGCCCCACAATCCGTTTCGCTGATTATAGTCCCCACCATTAAGTTGGACAGATAAATCATGGGTCCTTGTAGAAATTTGATATCACTTTTGGGTTCACAAGTAAATCTAAGAGCTGAGTTTAAGGGTATAGCTCTCTGTTGAAACAATGATATGTGTTGAAGGACATTGTAAATTTAAATGTTACGAAGGGTAAATTTGGTACATTGGAAATAATATTTAATTGATGTCATCATTTTAATAAAAATTCTAACGACATACTAACAGAGATGGTCTAAGTGTTACCAACTTTTCAAAATAAGAGAAGTATTTACAATTTTTAAATGTTAAGGGGGCCCAGTTACCTAAATCAGTTCCATTAAGCTCCAAAAACTTAACTGTCTAGAACTCAACCATTCTAGCACCTAATGTAGGACAATAGAGCTTGTACCCCTTAGAATGATCTGAACGCTCGATAAAGAAATAATGAGTGGTTCTAGAGTTGGTTTTTCTTTCAGAAGGGTTAAATATCCTAACCTCTGAAGACAACCCTGAACATAAAGATGGTCAAGGTTAGATTTTGTATTGGTTCACAGATTTTGTACTAGTTCACAACTTAAAAGGTATTTTAGAAACAGACTTGATGGGAACTCTATTAAAAAAATATATGAGGTAGATTTTATGGTATCGCCTCAAAGATACAAAGGTAAGTTGCACTTACTTATCATCTCCCATCACGTCTTTAAGAATGTGATTAAGACTTTCAGTTACACTATTTTATTTAACAATACCAGGCATGATATATTGGGCAAAAATATCATGTTTGCCACCCATATGGTCAAACCTCACAATTTTGATCATTTTAGTTAATTTACAATAGATACAGTCAATATAAGTGTTTAGATCTCCAAAATTAAGTGATATTAAAATATCATCTTTTATAAGCCTTTGAGTTCTCTCTCTAGAAATATGACCTAGTATTTTATGCCACAATAAAGAAAAATTTATCTTTGATTTTTAGGTCTCTTAGACGCATTATTGTCAATATGAAAAAGGCATACTCAAAATTATAAACTAGATTCAACTGATGCAGATCATTATTTAAAACACCATGACTAATAATCTAAGAGTTTTGTAATAAGTATTAAAATAATATTTAGCAATCATTAGTAATAAATAGTTCAAAATTTATGATGATTTTTAGCCACAATAGTTCACAAATGCCCTAAGCCATTGCTCTAAACTTTGCTTTAACACTTGATCTTGCTATTTTCTTACTTTTCCATGTCACAAGATTCCCACCAAGGAATGTGCAATAACCAGAAGTTGATCTTCTATCTATTGCTGATCCGGCATAATCTACATTTGCATATGCTTCAAGTACTAGTGCTGTGCTTCTTTTGAACAAAATTCCTTTTCTAGGACTTCTTTTAAGATATTGTAACACTCGATTTACGACTTTCATGTGAACTTCCTTAGGACTATGCATAAATTGACTAATCACACCAACTAGATAAGCTATATCTGGCCTTTTGTGCGAAAGATAAATGAGTCTTCCTACCAGGCATTGATACATCTCTTTGTCCAACGAATCATCTTCCTCAGCTTCTCTTAGCTTGTGATTAAGAACTATTGGTGTGCTTGCTAGTTTACATGCCAGTTTTCCTGTTGCTTTCAGTAGATCCGTGACATACTTCTACTGGGAAATAAAGATTCCTTGCCTTGAGTGTGCAACTTCAATCCCTTGGAAGTACTTTAGCCTTCCTGATTCATTGATCTAAAATACTTTAGCCAAATATTATCTTAAGAATCCTCTTTTCATTGATCTCAAATACTTTAGTCAAATATTATCTTAAGAATTCTCTTTACTTTTTATCATCCCCAGTTATAATTATATCGTCTACATTTATTAGAAGAGTTGTGACTCCCCTTGATCTTGAGTGTTGACAAACAACGTATGATCCCTTTGTTTATATCCCATGCCTATCATCACTTTTGCAAACCTTCCAAACCACACCATTGGAGATTGTGTGAGCCCATATAAAACTTTCTTTAATCGATTGTGTCAGCCCATACAAAACTTTCTTTAATTTACACAGTTGATTAGTAGCCCTGTCGCTTTGAAATCCAAGTGGGATTTCCATGTAAATTTCTTCTTCAAGATCTCCATGCAAGAATATATTTTTCATGTCAAATTGCTACAGCCCCCAGTCATGATTGCCAAGGATAACAAAACTCTAATAGCATTCATTTTGGCCGCAAGTACAAATGTTTCTTGATAGTCCACGCCATATGTCTGATTATATCCATTATCTACTACTAACGTTGTCTTCTACCTCTCTAGTGACCCATATGTCAGTATTTTACTACATAAATCCATTTTCCTCCCATAAGTTTTTTTTTCTGTAGTTAGATTCACTAGCTCTCATGTTTTGTTCTTTTCTACAACTTTCATCTCTGCATTCATGGCTTGTTTCCAAGTTTTATTAGATAATGCCTTGGATAATGTGGTAGGAATAGAAATGTTGTTTAGATTCACAAGAAAACTTCTATGAGAATGTGAAAATTTCTCAAGTGACACAAGATGGGAAAGCGGATACAATGGGTTTGTGGTACATTTCTTGGATCATTTCCTAATAGTAATAGGAAGATCCTAATTTGAATTGCTACAAGAGTGATTTTCTGACTTAGTTTGCAAAGGCGAATTAGAAGTTGTTACCTCATTTCTAGGAGTTAAGTCAGATTCTTGGATTGGTGCAAGTTCAGGGATAGAATACTTCTTTGAGTACACATTAGCAAACCAAGGCAACTGAGCAAAAATAGGTTTGGAGACAGGTTCATTAGATGGCACAGAAACAAATTCAGGAGTAGGATGAATAGGAACATTAGAGGACATAGATTTGGATGACAAAGGAAGGTCAATAAGAAAGAAATCCTTATCCTCCATGATTTGATTCTCCCCATGAAGATAAGGAGTGAAAAAAATAGGATTCACTTTCATGAAAGGTGACATCTGCATAAGTATAGAATTTTTTGGAAGGTGGACAGTTGCACTTATAACCCATTTGAGTTGGAGAGTATCTGATAAATACACATTGGATTGTCCTTGGATCTAATTTACCCCTGTTTGAATTGTGAACACGGACAAATAATACACACTCAAATATTGTAGGAATGAGATAGTTGGAAATATTTAAGTTAGGATAGAAATTTGAAAGTATTTCAGATGTTAGAACTACTTCACCCCAATAATACTTAGGCATATTGTTCTAAAAAGAAAGGCTCTAGTGGTGTCAAGAAGATGACCATTCTTTCTCTCGGCGACTCCATTTTGTTGTGGAGTATTGATACATGACTTATGAATTATCCCTTCTTTTTGAAAAAAATGGAGTTAAGGTCTGGTTAAAATAATCCCTAGCATTGTTAGAACGGAATCGTTTCGTTTTAACACCAAATTGATTTTGTATCATGGCATAGAAATTTGGGAGAAGAAAACTCACATCAGATTTGTTTTTGAGTAGGAAAATCCAAGAGACTCTAGTATCGTCATCAATGAATGACACAAACCATCTTACACCAGAAATATTCGAAATAGGAGAAGGACCCCAAATGTCACTTTGAATATGTAAAAATGGAATTGACTTCTTTTATTGGCTAATTGGAAAAAGGTACTCTTTTGTGCTTCACTGAAAATTCTCCATCTCTAACCCCTTACATAGAGAAGGAAATAGGAGAGTCATGAATGATGGGTATCCAAGTCTGCGATGATATAATCAGACCTTTTCTTTATTGGATAAACAATGCTTAGAAGGAAATGATAAGGGGAGTTTACTTTTCTTGGCCTTTAGAATGCTTCGCATCTCGAGGTAATAAAGTCTGTCTCGTTCCTTAGCACATCCAATCGTCTTTCTCGAATCCCGGTCCAGAAATATACAATAAGTAGGGCCAAAAATAACATTGCAGCACAAATCTCGAGCAAGTTTTTGTGTGGAAATAATATTGGTGGACAAGTTGGGAACATGAAGAATATTTTTTATGGAGCACTTGATCCACCAAATGCTGGAGTGCTTGATGCACTAAATGTAGAAGTGGTTGAAGCCCCAAATGCAAGCACAAAACCTCCAAAAGTTGGGGATGATAAAGCACCAAAAGTTGGTGCAAAAGTCAAGGGCGAAGAAACCTAAGTCGCACCAAATACACGAGTTGAAGTGCCACAAAAAATGGACCCCCCAGCTATAGATCAAGAGGGGATGTACTGCCAAAGGGTTAGGAGCAAATGGAATGTTGATTATAGTAGAAGATAACTCAACTAGCAAAAGGGAGAGCTGAAGCAATGGAGATGGATAGCTCTAACTTGGACAACCTTTTCTCTTAGGGTTATAAAAAAAATAGACTTGGGTTAAAGAAGATAAGGGGATGAGGCAGAAACATCTAAACAAAGTAATGTGGAAAACAATGGTAGAAAGTTCACGATGATAAAAATTTATTTTTTAATGGGCTGTAAGGGAGTATGAAGGGCAATGAGAAAAAGGAATGAATATAACACATGAGATAGAAGAACAAAATTTTCTTGCCAATGTTCAAGGTGTTGCACTAGTAAGTGGTTTGGTTATCAGGTAAACAACTGAAAAGAAAAATGGTGTAGGATTAGAAGAAGAGAAAGGAAGAGGAGGTAGTGGGTCAGAGGAAGAAGAGAGAGAAATACTATGATGCTGATTACGGTTAAAGACAGCTCAACTGGGAAAGGAAAACCTAAAACAACAGAGACAGGCGGCCCAGACTTAGACAATCCTTTCTCTTGGGGTTATAAGACGAACAGACAGTGGGTTGAATAAAACAAATCATGAGGCTGAAACAGCTAAAAGTGTTAATGTGAGAATGATAAAAAAATTAGTTTCTAAAAAGGTGCAATTAAGCATGGAAAGTGATGATAAAAAGTAAGGAATATAACTGAAGTGAACCAAATTATTGATTGATAAGTAATAAAATAAAAGAAAAAATTAAAAACAAATGATTTTTATTCAAGAGCAAACCTTCAATCTCAAATGATAAATTAATCCCAAAATATAAATTCTTTTCATCCCCTTTTTTCTGGCAATATTTCTCTGTTTATAGACTATTATAGCAATTAAACTAAGTTGATATCCAAACTAACTAACTTGGTTTCATAATAATAACAGATGAGATAGAAGAACAAAATTTGTTTGCTAATGTTCAAGTTGTTACATAAGTAAGAGGCCTTAGTTATCCAGAAACCAACTAAAGAACAATAGTGGAGAAATAGGAGAAGAGAAAGAAGGAGGCGATGAACTAGAAGAACAATAGAGAGACATACTATAATGCTAATTATTGTAAAAGATAGCTTAATTGGCAAAAGGGAAGGTAAAACAACAGTGATGAACAACTAAGACTCAAGAGTTCTATAGGAAACAAATAATAGGTTACAGAAGATAAACGGATGAGGTAAAACATCTAACAAGGTTAATATGGGCAGACAAGGACAGCAAGTTCATGATGACAAAAATTTATTTTTTAATTTGGGTGCAAGTGAGCATGGAAGATTAGGTAAAAAAAGAAGTAATACAACAAAGGTGATAGGAAACAAAATTTACTTGGCAATGCTCATAGTGTTGCACAATTAATAGGCCTCAGTTATCAGTGAACCAATGAAAAAAAGAATGATGCATGAATAGAAAAAGAGAAAGGAGGAGGCGGTGAGTTAGAAGAAGAGAGCCAGAAATACTATGATGTTGATGATGAAAGAAGATAGCTCAACTGGCAAATGGAAAGATAGAGCAATGGAGATGAACAACTCAAATTCAAACAACTCTTTCTCTTGAGGTTCTAAAAGGAATAAAGATAGAGTTAAAGGAGAAAAAGGAAATAGACAAAAACATCTAAAAGGGATAATATGTGAAGGCACGGGTAACAAGTTCATGGTAATAAAATTTTATTTTTTAATGAGGTGTAAGTGAGCATAGAATGTAATGATAACAAAGAAGGAGTATAATACATGAGAGAGAAGAACCAAATTTGTCTGCCAGTGTTAAATGTGTTGCACAAATAAGAGGCCTGGTTATTGGGGAACCAACTGAAGAATAATAGCGCAAGAATAGATAAGAGAATGAAGGAGGCAATGGGTTAAAAGAAGAAGAAAAAGAAAACTATAGTGCTGATTATGGTAGAACATAGCTCAACTGGCAATGACAAAAGTAAAGAAATAGAAAAAGATAGCTCTTTCACTTAAGTTCTAAAAAGAACAAACAGTGAGATAGAAACATCTAAAAGAGTTAAATGTAGGAAGACAAAGGCAGCAAGTTCAAGGTGATAAAAATTTAACTTTTAATGGGGTGGAAGTAAGCATGGAAACTGATGATAAAAAGGAAAGAATATAACACATGACACAGAAAAACAACATTTCCTTCCCAATGTTCAAGGTGCTGTAGAAGTAATAGGCCTTAGTTATAAGGGAACCAATTAAAGAAGAATGGTGCGGAAATAAAAGAAGATACAAGAGGAGCGATGGGTTACAAAAATAAGAGAAAGAAATACTATAATACTGAGTAAGATAGAAGACTACCCATTTAGCAAAAAGAACAGACAGTGGGTTATAGAAGATAAAGGGGAGAATACAAAAACATCCAAACAAGTTAATGTGGGAAGATAGTGGAACCAAGTTCATGGTGATAAAATTTTATTTTTTAATGGGTACAAGTGACCATGAAAGGTGATGATGAAAATGAAGGACTATAACAGATGATATAAAAGAGAAAAACTTCATATGCCAATGTTCAAAATATTGTACAAGTAAGGTCTAATTATCAAAAAGCCAACAGAAAAAGAATGGTGCAAGAATAGAACAAGAGAATGGAAGAGGTAGTGGGTTAAAAGACAAAGGAATAGAAATACTATGATCTTGACTTTGATAGAAGATTGCTCAACTGGCAAAGGGAAAGGTCAAGCAGTAAAGACGAACAACTCAAACACAGATGGCTCTTTCTATTGGGTTTTAAAAAGAACAAACAATAAGTTAAAGAAGAAAAAGAGATGAGGTAGAACCAACTAATAGGGTTAATTTGGGAAGACAGTGGTAGTGGTGATAAAAAATATATTTTAATGCGGTGTAAGTAAGCGTGGAAGGTGGTGATTAAAAGAAAGGAATATAAAGTAGGAGATCAAAAAAACAAATTTTGCCCACCGATGTTCAAGGTGCTGAACAAGTAAGAGCCTTGCTTAATCATGGAACCAACCGAAGAAGAAGAAAAAAGAAGAGGCAATGGGCTAGAAGAAGAATAAAGAGATACTATAATGAAGAGTATGGTAAAACATAGCTCAATTAATCAATGGGAAATGTAAAGTAATAAAAAAGGATAGCTCAGACTCGGAGAGTTATTTCTCTTGGGTTATAAAAGGAACAACCAGTGGATTAAAAAGATAAATGGAAGGAGACAAACATCTAAGAAAATTAATGTGGGAAGATAATGGTAGCAAGCTCATAGTGATAAAAGTTTAACTTTTAATGGAACACAAGTGAGCCTGGATGTTGATGATAAAAAGAAATAATATAACACATAAGATAGTAGAACGAAATTTTCTTTCCAGTGTTCAAGGTGTTGTACAAATAAGAGTTCTTGGTTATAAGAGAACTAACTGAAGAAGAATGATGTAGGAATAAAAGAAGATACAGGAGGAGCTATGGGTTACAAGAACAAGAAAGAGAAATACTATGATACTAATTATGGTAGAAGTTTGCTCAACTGGCAGAAGGAAATGCAAAACAATGGAGATGAACAGCCTAGACTAGGATAACTTTTTCTTCTGGGATTTATAAGAAACAGACTGTGAGTTTAAGAAGATAAAGGGATGGGGTAGAAACACTATAAAGTTAATGTGAGAAGATAGTGGCCACATGTTCATGATGATAAAAATCTATTTTTTAATGGGGTGTAAATAAGCATGGAAAGTAATGATAAAAAAGAAAGAATATGACCTAGGAGAGAAAAGAATAAAATTTGTTTACTAAATTCCTCAAGGTGTTACACAAGTAAGAAGCCTGTTTAGGGATGTCAAAATTACTCGTGCCCGGCAGGTACCTGCTTCACCCGTCCTGTTCGAGAAGAGTATGATGATACTAATAACGGGAACAAAGATGGGTATGAAGATTTTAAGATTTTTTCGAACAGGGACAGGGGACGGGGATGGGTATGAGGGTCTCCACACCACCCTATACTCGTTTAAATATTTATTTATTAATTTTTACATTCTTTTAATATTTATTTAATATATATATATATATATAAATATATATTTTTATTTAATATGCATAATATTTATAATAATTTATAATATTTATTATATGTATGTAATTTATAATTGTTATTATGTTTGGTGGGTAAATAGGGACAGGGATAGGGAATCCATTACCCAGTGGGGACGGGGATGGAGAATATTTTCATACCCCATAGCAAGGATGGGGACGAATATGGGGATGAGTATTGCTAAACGGGGATGGAGGTGGGGGAAGCCATACCCGTCCCATACCTGTCTTGTTGTCTTTCCAAGGCTTGGTTATTAGAGAACTAACTAAGAAGAATGGTGCGAGAATAGAAGAAGAAAAAGGCAAAGGTGACGGGTTAAACGAAGGAGAGAAAGAAATACTATAATGCTGATTATGTTAGAAGATATCTTAACTAGTAAAGGGAAATGTAAAGCAATGGAGACGGGGAGCTCAGACTCAGATAGCTCTCTCTCAGATACTAAAAAAAATAGACAATGAGCTAAAGAAGATAAAAGATTTGATGCAAAAACATCTAATAGGATTAATGTGACAAGACAGTGGTAAAAAATTCATTGTGATAAAAATATATATTTTGATGGGGTGCAAGTGACCATAGAAGGTGATGATTAAAGGGAAGGAATATAACACAGTAGATAGAAGGAAAAAAATTGCTTGCCAATGTTCAAAGTGTTACGCAAGTAAGAAACTTGGTTATCAAGGAACCAACCGAAGAAGAATGGTGTAAGAATAGAAGAAGAAAAAGAAGGAAGTGGGCAGTTAGAAGAAAAAAGAAGAGATACTATACTCCTGATTATGGTAGAAGATAGTTGACTTGGCAAAAGGAAAGGTAAAGTAATGGAGATGGACAGTTCAAACTTGGATAACATTTTCTTTTGGGAGTTACAAAAGGAAAAGACAATAGGTTAAAGAAGATGAAGGGATGAGACAGAAACATCAAAATAGGTTAATGTGGAAGATAGTGGTAGCAAGTTTATGGTGAAAAAAATTCATTTTTTAATCGCATGCAACGTAGGTAGCAAGTTCAGGGTGATAAAATTTTATTTTTTTAATAAAGTGCCAGGGAGTATGGAAATCGATGATAAAAAAAAGGAATAAAACATGAGATAAACAAAATTTCCTTGCTAATGTTCCACGTGTTACACAAATAAGAGGTCTGGTTATCAAGTAACCAATCAAAGAAGAGTGGTGTAAGAATAGGAAAAAATGAAGGAGGTGAGGCGACGGGTCAAAGGAAAAGAGAGAGAGAGACTATACTGCTAATTATGGCCAGAAATATCATATCTGGCAACGGAAAAGATAAAAAAATAGAGACACACAGTTCAGACTTAGATAACCCTTTGTAAACATCAAAAATAGTTAAGATAGGAAGGCATTGGCAACAAGTTAATGATGATAAAAAAGATATTTTTTAAAATGGTGCAAATGAAAATGGAAGGTGAAGATAAAAATCAAGGAATATTGAAAAAATAGACGAAGCATAGTATCAAACAATCCAAACAAATAAGCATGGAAAACTGAAAGAACATACGGATTTTAATGTGGAACCCAAATCAGGAAAACCACAAAACTTCTTAACTATAGAAAATGAGTTACAAAGCTACGACCACAAAATTACACAGTTGAAAACCCTTAATCCCTTACGTTGAAACTTTACTTGAATCACAACGATCAAAAACCAATCTTCAACCTTGAAGATCAAAAACAGAAGTGTATGATGATTTTGGCTAAGTGAAGACGTGAGAACTTCTTAAAGTACTGTAGGCAACGTAGCTCTCATTCTTTGTGTATTAAAAAATCATGGGAATCAGCTATTTTCAAAAACAGGATCACTGGCTCACTGAGGTGAGCTTGCTAGCAAGCTTCCCAATGAGCCTACCACCACCAAAGCATGGAACTGTTTTTCCCAACGAGTCATCCAGCGAAGCCAGTGAGAATGCCGGCGAGTGTAATCAGTCCATGACACGTATACGGTTTTTCCCAATGACTTCCTAATGAGATTCCTAGCAATAAGTCTATCCTCAAATTTTTTACTTATGTATTTTTCCAACTGCTTTACAAAATCAAATCAAACCTATATACTAATACCACTTAGCCAATGTCAAAGTATACAAACTCGATTATCAATCATTGGTTTCTCCATAGTTTGCCAACCAATAAAAACTAACAAATACAACTAAACTGAACCAACTTTCTTGATTGATAAGTAAGAAAATAAAAGAGAAAAATGAAAACAAACGAGTTTTATTCAAGAGCTACTTTTTTATCCCTAATGAGAAATTAATCCCAAAATGAAAATCCTTTTCCGTTGCCCCTTTTCTTGGCAATATTTCCTTATTTATGGACTATTGCAACAATTAAGCTAACAAATTTAGTTTCCTAGCAATAACACATGAGATAAACTAAACCAAACCAAACTAAGCCATTTCCCACTGATGGAGTTAGCTATATGGATTTAATGATGCCAACTAAATCTGTTTAGGAAATAACACATGAGATCGAAAATTTGCTTGCCAAAGTTCAAGGTGTTACACAAGTAAGAAGCCTTGGCTATTCAAGAATCAATTGAGGAATAATCATGCAAGAATAGAAGAACTGAAAGAGGTAGCATTGGGTTATCAGAACAAGAGAGAAAAATACTATGACACTAATTATTCTAGAAGATAACTCAATTGGCAAAGGGAAAGGTAAAGTAATGCAGACAAACAACTTAGACTCAGATAGTTCTTTCTTTTAGGCTTCTATAAGGAACATACAATGGATTAAAGTAGATAAACAAATAAGGAAAACACATCTAACAAGGTTAATGTGGGAAGTCAAGGACAGTAAGTTCGTGGTGATAAAAATTTATTCTTTAATGGGATGCAAGTGAACATAGAAGGTTATGATAAAAATGAAGGACTATAACATATGAGACACAAGAATAAGATGTTGCACAAGTAAGAAGCCTCAGTTATTAGGAAACCAACTGAAAAAAATGGTACAAGAAAAAGAAAAGGAAATAGGAGAAGGCAGTGAGTTAATAGAAGAGAGCAAAAATATTATCATGCTATTATAGTAAAAGATAGCTCAACTAGCAAAGGGAAATGTAAAGCAATGGAGACGAACAACTCATGCTCAAGCAACTCCCTCTATTAAGGTTCTGAAAGGAATAGACACCGAGTTAAACAAGATGAAAGGACGAGGCAGAAACATCTAAAAGGGTTAATGTGGGTAACTACTGTAGCAAGTTCATAGTGATAAAAATTTATTTTTTACTGGAATGCAAGTGAGCATGGAAGTCAATGATAAGAAGGAACGAATATAACACATGAGACAGAAGAACAAAATTTGCTTACTAATGTTCAAAATGTTGCACAACTAAGAGGCCTGATTATCAGGGAACTAACTGAAGAACAATGGGGCAAGAATAATATAAGAGAGAGAAGCAGGCAGTGGGTTAAAAGAAGAAGAGAGAAACACGACAATGCTGATTATGGTGGAAGATAGCTCAACAAGCAAACAAAATGTAAAGCACGGAGAGAAATAGCTCAAACTCCGACAAACCCTTCACTTGGGGTTCTAGAAAAAACAGACAGTAAATTAAAGAAGAGAAAGATGAGGCAGAAACATATACAGTGGTTAATGTAGAAAGACAGGGGCAGCAAGTTCCTAGTGATAAAAAATTGTTTTATAACACATGAGAAAGAAGAAAAAAATTTGCTCTCTAATGTTCAAGGTCATGCACAGAAAAGAGGCCTAATTATCAGGGATCCAACTGAAGTAGAATGGTGCATAAATAGAATAAGAGAATGGAGGAAGTGGTGGGTTAGAAGAAAAAGAGAGAGAGATACTCTGATCTTAATTATAATAGAAGATAACTCAACTGGCAAAAGGTAATGTAAGGCAACATAAATGGACAGCTTAGACTCAAACAACTCTTACTCTTATAGTTTAAAAAAGAATAGATAGTGGGCTAATAAATAAAAAAGGAGATGAGATAGATACATCTAAAATAGTTAATGTGGAATAGTAGTGGCACCAAGCTCATGGTGATAAAAATTAGTTTTTAATGTAGTGCAAGCGAGCATGGATGGTGATGATAAAAAAGAAAGAATATAACATAATAGATAAAAGAAAAAACAAATTGCTTGTAACGATCCAAGGTGTTGCACAAGAGGCCATGGTTATCAAGCAAGCCAACTGAAGGGAGATTAGTACCATAATAGAACAAGAGAATAGAGGAGGTTGTAGGTTAGAAGAAAAACAAAGAAAAATATTATGATCCTGACTGTGGTAGAAGATAACTCAACATGCACTGGAAAAGTAAAGCAATGGAGGTGGACAGCTCAAACTTGTACAACCCTTTCCCATGGGCTTATAAAAAGAACAAAGAGCGGGTTAAAAAAGATAAGGGGCTAAAGCAGAAACATCTAAAAGGTTTAATGTGAGAAGAGAGTGACAACAAATTAATGGTGATAAAGATTTAGTTTTTAAAGGGGTGTAATTAAGCATGGAAGTTGATGATAAAAGTAAGGAATATAACTGAAGTGAACTAACTTACCAATTGATAAGTAAGAAAATAAAAGAGAAAAAAGAAAACAAATGACTTTTACTCGAGGGCAACTAATTTGGTTTTATAACAATAACACCTGAGATAGGAGAATAAAATTTGCATGCCAATGTTCAAGGTATTGCGTAAGTAAAAGGTCTTGATTATCTGGGAACCAACTGAAAAACAGTGGGGTATGAATATAATAAGAAAGAGAATGAGACGGTGGGCTAAAAGAAGGAGAGAGTGAAATACTACGATATAGATTATTGTAGAAGATAGCTCAACCGGCAAAAAAAAAGTAAAGAAATGGAGACGAACAACTAAGACTAAGACAGCTTCTTATCTTGAGGGTCTAAAAAAGATAGATAATATATTAAAGAAGAGAAGGGGGATAAGATAGAAACATCCAAAAGGACTAATGTGGAAAGACAGGACAGCAACTTCCTAGTGTAAAAAATAATTTTTATTGATAGGGTGCAATTAATCATGGATGGTGGTGAAAAAAAAAGAGTAACATAACACATGAGAAAAAAAGGAGGAGAATTTTGCTTCCAATATTCAAGGACATGCACGGGAAATGGGCCTATTTATTAAGGACCAATTGAAGAAGAATGGTTCGGGAAAAGAATAAAGAAAAATGAAGGAGATGGTGGGTTAGAAGAAAAAGAGACATATATTATGATCCTAATTATGGTAAAAGATAGCTTAATAGGCAAAATGAAAGGTAAGGCCATGTAGACGAACATCTTATACTCGAACAACTCTTCTTTTGGGTGTTAAAAAAGAAACAAACAGTGGATTAAAGAACATACAAGGGATGAGACACATATATCTAAAAGTGTTTATGTGGAATAACAGTGGCATCAAGTTCATGATCCTAAAAATTCATTATCCAATATGGTGCAAGTGAGCATGGATGGTGATGCTAAACAATAAGCAATATAACACATAGATAGAAGAAAAAAAGTTTCTTGCCAAAAATTCTAGGTGGAATAACAATGGTGCAAGTGAGCATGGGTGGTGATGATAAAAAAGAAGCAATATAACACATTAGATAAAAGAGCAAAAGTTTCTTGCCAACAATTCAAGGTGTTACACAAGCAAGAGGCTTGGTTATCAGGAACTAATTGAAAAAAAGGAAGAAGAGAAATGCGAAGGTGATAGTTTAGAAGAAAAAAAGAGGGATGTAATATGATAATGACTATCCAAATACCAAATCCAGCTAGCAAAGCAAAAAATAAATCAACGGGGACAGACAACCCAGACTCTGAGTGAATAAAAAAGGAAGAAACACTTGGTCAAACAAGAAAAAAGGGATGAGAAAAAAACATCTAAAAAGGTTAATGTGGGAAGACAATGACAGCAAGTTCAGGGTGGCAAATTTCATTTTTAATAAGGCGTGAGTATGGAAGATGATGATAAAAATGGAGCAGTATGACACCTAAGATAGAAGAAAACAATTTGTATACCAATATTCAAAGTGTTACACAAGTAAGAGGTATGGTAATCAGAAAGCCAACCGAAAAGAGATTAGTACTAAAATAGAACAAGAGAATGGAGGAGGTGGTAGGTTAGAAGAAAAACAAAGAGAAATACTATGATCCTGATTATGACTGAAAATAGCTTAATATGCAACGGGAAAAGTAAAGCAATGGAGATGGACAGGTCAAACTTGGATAACCCTTTCCCTTGGGGTTATAAAAGGAACAAAGAGCGCGTTAAAAAAAAAGGATGATGTAAAAACATCTAAAAGGGTTGATGTGGGAAGAAAGTGACAAGAGGTTAATGGTGATAAAGATTTATTTTTAAAGGGGTGCAACTAAGCATGGGAGGTGATAATAAAAGTAAGGAATATAACTAAAGTGAACTAACTACTAATCGATAAGTAAGAAAGTAAGAGACAAAAATGAAAACAAACGATTTTTTTCGCGAGGGAAACTAATTTGGTTTTATAACAATAACACTTGAGATCAAAGAATAAAATTTGCATGCCAATGTTTAAGCTAATGCGCATATAAAAGGCCATGATTATCCAAGAACTGATCGAAGAACTGTGGGGTATGAATAGAACAAGAAAGAGAATGAGACGGTAGGTTAAAAGAAGAAGGGAGAGAAATATTACAATGCTGATTATGGTAGAAGATAGCTCCACTGGCAAACAAAAGGTAAAGAAATGGAGAGGAACAGCTTAGACTAGGACAACTCTTTTTCTTGAGGATCCAAAAAAGATAGACAATAGATTAAAGAAGATAAAGGGGATAAGGTAGAAACATCAAAAAAGGTTAATGTGGAAAGACAGGAGTAGCAAGTTCCCAGTGTTAAAAAATGTATTTTTTTAATAGGGTGCAATTAATTATGGATGGTGATGATAAAAAGAAGGCAGCATAACACATAAGAAAAATGAGGGAAATTTTGCTTCCAATATTCAAGGTCATGCACAGGAAAGAGGCCTATTTATCATGGACCAATTGAGAAGAATGGTGTCGGAATAGAACAAAGAAAAATGGAGGAGATGGTGGGTTAGAAGAAAAAAAGAGAGATACTATGATCCTAATTATGATAAAAGATAGCTCAACCAGCAAAAGAAAATGTAAGGTAATGTAGACGAACATTTCATACTCAAATAACTCTTCTTCTGGGTGTTAAAAAAGGAATGGACAGTGGGTTAAAGAACATAAAAGAGATGAGACAGATACATGTAAAAGTGTTAATGTGGGATAACAGTGGCATTGAGTTCATGGTTCAAAAAATTTATTATCCAATGTGGTGCAAGTGAGCATGGATGGTGATGGTAAAAAATAAGCAATATAACACATTAGATAGAAGAACAAAAGTTACTTGCCAACAATTCAAGGTGGAATAACAATGGTGCAACAGAGCATGGATGGTGATGACACAAAAAAAAAAAAAAAAAGCAACATAACACATTAGATAAAAGAACAAAAGTTTCTTGCCAACAATTCAAGGTGTTACACAAGCAAGAGGCTTGGTTATCGGGGAACCAACTGGAGAAAATAAGAAAAAAAAAGAAGAGAAATGCGAAGATGAAGGTTTGGAAGAAGAAAAGAGAGAGGTACTATGACAATGACTATCCAAAAATCTAATTCAGCTGGCAAAGCAAAAAATAAAGCAACGGAGAGGGACAACCCAAAGTCGAAGTGAATAAAAAATGAACAAAAACTTGGTCAAACAAGAAAAAGGAATAAGGAAAAAACATCTAAAAAGGTCAATGTGGGAAGACAGCGGCAGCAAGTTCATGGTGACAAATTTCGTTTTTAAAAGGGAGTAAGTGAGTGTGGAAGATGATGATAAAAATGAGGAAGTATAACACCTAAGATAGAAGAAAAAATATTTGTATACCAATGTTCAAAGTGTTGCACAAGTAAGAGGTATGGTTATCAGCAGGTCAATTGAAAGAGATTAGTACCGAAATAGAACAAGAGAATGGAGGAGGTGGCAGGTTAGAATAAAAACAAAAAGAAATACTATGATCCTGATTATGGCAGAAGATAGCTCAACATGCAATGAGAAAGGTAAAACAATGGAGATGGACAACTCAAACATGGACAACCCTTTCATTGGGGTTACAAAAGGAACAATGAGCGGGTTAAAAAAGATAAGGGGGTGAAGCAGAAACATATGAAAGGGTTAATGTGGTAAGAGAGTGACAACAAGTTAATGGTGATAAAGATTTAGTTTTTAAAGGGGTGTAACTATGCATGGAATGTGATGATAAAAATAAGGAACACAACTGAAGTGAACTAACTTACTAATTGATAAGTGAGAAAATAAAAGACAAAAATGAAAACAAACGACTTTTACCCAGGGGCAACTAATTTGGTTTTATAACAATAACACTTGAGATAGAAGAATAAAATTTGCATGCCAATGTTCAAGGTATTGCATTAATAAAAGGCCTTGATTATTCGGGAACCAACCGAATAACAGTGGGGTATGAATAGAATAAGAAAGAGAGAGAAATACTATAATGTTGATTATAGTAGAAGATAACTCAACTGGCAAACAGAAGGTAAAGAAATGGAGAGGAACAACTTAGATTGAGACAGCTCCTTATCTTGAGGGTCCAAAACAGAAAGACAATAGATTAAAGAAGAGAAAAGGGATGAGGTAGAAACATCAAAAAGGGTTAATGTGGAAAGACTAGGGTAGCAAGTTCCTAGTGTTAAAAATGTATGTTTTTAAAAGTGTGCAATTAATCATGGATGGTGATGATAAAAAGAGAACAGCATAATACATGAGGAAAAGGAGCAAAATTTTTCTTTTAATATTCGAGGTCATCCACAGGAAAGAGGCCTATTTAACAAGGACCAATTGAATAAGAATGCTATGGGAATGGAACAAGGAAAAATGGAGGAGATGGTCAGTTAGAAGAAAAAGAGAGAGATACAACGATCTTAATTATGATAAAAAACAGCACAACAGGCAAAAGGAAAAATAAGGCAATATAACGAATAGCTCATTCTTGAACAACTCTTCCTATGGGTGTTAATAAAGAAGCAGACAGTGTATTAAAGAACATAAAGGAGATGAGACAGATACATCTAAAAGTGTTAAGGTGGAATAACTGTGGCATCAAGTTCATGGTCCTAAAAATTTATTATCTAATGTGGTGCAAGTGAGAATGGATGGTGATGCTAAAAAATAAGCAATATAACACATTAGATAGAAGAACAAAAGTTGCTTCCCAACAATTCAAGGTGGAATAACAATGGTGCAAGTGAGCATGGAAGGTGATGACAAAAAATAAGCATTATAACACATTCGATAGAAGAACAAAAGTTGCTTACCAAACACCTAAGGTGTTATACATGCAAGAGGCTTGGTTATCAGGGAACCAAATGGAAAAAAGAAGAGGAGAAATGCAAAGGTGATGGTTTAGGAGGAGAAAAGAGAGAGATACTACGATAATGACTATCCAAAAATCTACTTAAGCTGGAAAAGTTAAAAATAAAGCAATGGAGATGAACATCCCAGACTCAGAGTGACTAAAAAAGGAACAAACACTTGGTCAAATAAGAAAAAATGGATGAGGAATAAACATCTAAAAAGGTTAATGTGGGAAGACAGTGGAAGCAAGTTTATGGTGACAAATTTTATTTTTAAAAGGGCATAAGTGTGTATAGAAGATGATGATAAAAATGGAGGAGTATAACACCTAAGACGGAAGAAAAAAATTTGTATACCAATGTTCAAAATGTTACGCAAGTAAGAGATATGGTTATCAGCAAGCTAACTAAAGGGAGATTAGTACCGAAATAGAACATGAGAATGGAGGAGGTGGTAGGTTAGAAGAAAAACGAAAAGAAATACTATGATCCTGATTATGGCAGAAGATAGCTCAACATATAATGGGAAAGGTAAAGCAATGGAGATGGATAGTTCAAACTTGGACAACCCTTTCCCTTGGGGTTATAAAGGGAACAAAGAGTGGATTAAAAAAGATAAGAGAGTGAAGCAAAAATATTTAAAAAGGTTAACGTGGGAAGAGAGTGACAACAAGTTAATGGTGATAAAGATTTAGTTTTTAAAGGGGGTGCAACTAAGCAGGGAAGATGATAAAAGTTAGGAATACAATTGAAGTGAACTAACTTACTAATTGATAAGTAAGAAAATAAAAGAGAAAAATAAAAACAAATGACTTTTACTCGAGGGCAACTAATTTGGTTTTATAACAACAAGACTTGAGATAAAAGAATACAATTTGCATGACAATGTTCAAGCTATTACGCAAGTAAAAGGCCTTAATTATCTGGGAACCGATCGAAGAACAGTGGGGTATGAATAAATAAGAAAAAAATGAGTGGGTGGGTTAAAAGAAGAGAGAGAAATACTACAATGCTGATTATAGTAGAAGATAACTGGACTGGCAAACAGAAGGTAAAGAAATAGAGAGGAATAGCTTAGACTGAGACAGCTCCTTATCATGAGGGTCTAAAACAGATAGACAATAGATTAAACAAGAGAAAGAAGATGACATACAGGGGTAGCAATTTCCTAGTGTTAAAAATTTATTTTCTTAATAGGGTGCAATTAATCATGGATGGTGATGATAAAAAGAGAGCAGCATAACACATGAGAAAAAGCAGGAAAATTTTGCTTCCAATGTTCAAAGTCTTGCATGGGAAAGAGGCCTATTATCAGGGACTAGTTGAAGAAGAATGGTATGGGAATAGAACAAAGAAAAATGGAGGAGATGATGGGTTAGAAGAAAAAGAAAAAGATACTATGATCCTAATTACGGTAAAAGATAGCTTAACAGGCAAAAGGATAGTTAAGGCAATGTAAATGAACAGCTCATACTCGAACAACTCTTCCTCTGGGTGTTAAAAAAGGAATAGACCGTAGGTTAAAGAATATAAAGAGGATGAGACAGATACATCTAAAAGTGTTAATGTGGAATTACAGTGGCATCAAGCTCATAATCCTAAAAATTTATTATCCAATGTGGTGCAAGTTAGCATGGATTGTGATGCTAAAAAATAAGCAATATATCACATTAGATAGAAGAATAAAAGTTGTTTGCCGACAATTCAAGGTGGAATAACAATGGTGCAAGTGAGCATGGATGGTGATGACAAAAAATAAGTAATATAACACATTGGATAGAAGAATAAATGTTGCTTAACAACAATTAAAGGTGTTACACAAGCAAGAGGTTTGGTTACCAAGGAACCAATTGGAGAAAACAAGAAGAGAAAAGTGAAGGAGATGACTTAGAAGAAGAAAAGAGAGAGGTACTATGATAATGACTATCCAAAAATATAATTAAGTTGGCAAAACAAAAAATAAAGCAGTGGAGATGGACAATCCAGACTCGGAGTGAATATAAAAGGACTAAACACTTGGTCAAATAAAAAAAAAGGGATGAGGAAAAAACATCTAAAAAGGTTAATATGGGAAGACAACAGCAGCAAGCTCATGGTTACAAATTTCATTTTTAATAGGTTGTATGTGAGCATAGAAGACGATGATAAAAACGGAGCAATATAACACCTAAGATAGAAGAAAAAAATTTGTATACTAATGTTCAAATTGCACAAGTAAGAGGTATGGTTATCAACAAGCCAACTGATGGGAGATTAGCACCGAAATAGAACAAGAAAATGGAGGAGATGGTAGGTTAGAAGAAAAACAAAGAGAAATACTATGATCCTGATCATGATAGAAGTTAGCTTAACTTGCAATGGGAAAGGTAACCCAATGGAGATGTACAGCTCAAACTTGGACAACTATTTTCCTAGGGGTTATAATAAGAACAAAGAGCGGGTTAAAAAAAATAAGGGATTGAAGCAAAAACATCTGAAAGGGTTAATGTGGGAAGAGAGTGAAAACAAGTTAATGGTGATAAAGTTTTAGTTTTTGAAGGGTGCGACTAGGCAAGGAAGGTGATGAGAAAAGTAAGGAATATAACTGAAGTAAACTAACTTACTAATTGATAAATAAGAAAATAAAAGAGAAAAATGAAGGTAAACGACTTTAACTCGAGGGCAACTAATCTGGTTTTGTAACGATAACACTTGCGACAGAAGAATAAAATTTACATGCCAATGCTCAAGGTATTGTGGAAGTAAAAGGCGTTGATTATCCGAGAACCAACTGGTGGGTTAAAAGAAGAAGAGAGAGAAACACTACAATGATGATTATGGTAGAAGATAGCACAACTATCAAACAGAAGGTAAAAAAATGGAGAGGAACATCTTAGACTGAGACAACTCCTCATCTTGAGTGTTTAAAAAAAAAAGACAATAGATTAAAGAAGAGAGGGGATGAGGAAGAAACATAAAAAAAGATTAATGTTGGAAGACAGGGGCAAAAACATTCTGGTGTTAAAAATTTATTTTTTTAATAGGGTGTAATTAATCATGGATGGTGATGATAAAAAGATAGCAGCATAACACATGAGAAAAAGAGGGAAAATTTTACATCCAATGTTCAAGGTCGCAATTGAAGAAGAATGGTACGGGAAAAGAACAAAGAAAAATGGAGGAGATGATGGGTTAGAAGAAAAAGAGAGAGATACTATGACTCTAATTATGGTAAAGAATAGCGCAACAGGCAAAAGGAAACGTCGCAATGTAGACGAACAGCTCATACTCGAACAACTCTTCCTCTGGGTGTTAAAAAAGGAACAGACTGTGGATTAAAAAACATAAAGGAGATGAGACAGATACATCTAAAAGTGTTAATGTGGAATAACAGTGGCATCAATTTCAGGGTGCTAAAAATTTATGCAAAGTGGTGCAAGTAAGCATGGATGGCGATGCTAAAAAATAAGCAATAAAACACATTAGATAGAAGAACAAAAGTTGCTTGCCAATAATTCAAGGTGGACTAACAATGATGTAAGCGAGCATGGATGGTGATGACAACAAATAAGCCATGTAACACGTTAGATAGAAGAACAAAAGTTTCTTGCGAACAATTCAAGGTGTTATATAAGGCAGAAGAAGCTTGGTTATCAGGGAACCAATTAGAAAAACGAAGAAGTGAAATGCAAAGGCGATGGTTTAGAAGAAGAAAAGAGAGAGGTACTATGATAATGACTATCAAAAAATGTATTTCAGCTGGCAAAGCGAAAAATAAAGCAAAGAAGACGGACAACCCAGACTCGGAGTGAATAAAAAAATGAACAAACACTTGGTCAAACAAGAAAAAGAGGATGAGGAAAAAAAATCTAAAAAGGTTAATGTGGGAAGACAGTGGTAGCAAGTTCATGGTGACAAATTTCATTTTTAATATGGTGTAGGTGAGTATGGAAGACGGTAATAAAAATGGAGCAATATAACACCTAAGATAGAAGAAAAAAAATTTGTATACCAATGTTCAAAGTGTTGCACAAGTAAGAGGCATGGTTATCAGCAGGCCAACTGAACGGAGATTAGTATCGAAATAGAACAAGAGAATGGAGGAGGTGGTAAGTTAGAAGGAAAACTATTAACAGGAATCAAAACTGAATATCTCTCATATATTTTTATTTTACTTACACTATAGGAATTTATAGAATTTATAAGTGAGGAAAAAATAGGAAGGAAATAACTAAATCCTGATTTCTATGAAAAAATGATCCCTAAAATATGCACAGCTATAAACTAATGTCTATAATTGCTCATTTCCAAAATTACAGAATATCATATCTTCCAAATCATAACAATATTTTCTAACACTCCCCCCTCAAGCTGGTGGTTTGAAGATATCTTCCATAGCTAGCTTGCTAATCAAGAACTCGAATTGCCTCTTTGGAAGTCCTTTTGTGAGTTTGTCAACAATTTGCTCACCAGTAGGAACGTAAGGCATACAGATCTATCCATTCTCTAGCTTTTTCTTTATAAAATGATTGTCCACTTCAACATGCTTTGTTCTATCATGAAGTACTGGATTGTGGGCAATAGAAATAGTAGCTTTGTTGTCACAATCCACCTTCATTGGTTGTGGAGTAAAGATCTTTAATTCTGTCAATATTCTCTTAATCCAAATGCTTCATAAATCCCCTAAGCAACAGCCTTAAACTCAGCCTCTGCACTACTTCTGATTACTACATTTTGTTTCTTGCTACGCCAAGTAACGATGTTTCCTCCAACAAAACTACAATAGCCAGATGTTGAATTTCTATCTATCATACTCCCAGCCCAGTTTGCGTTAGTATATACTTCCACTTGAGTATGTCCATGATTCTCAAACAATAGGCCCTTTTTTGGTGTTCCTTTCAGGTATCTGAGAATTCTGTGAACAGTATCAAAATGCACCTGTCTAGGAGAATGCATGAATTGACTTACCATGCTGACTACAAAGCTGTGTATGTGAGAGATATATCAGTTTTCCAACCAGCCGTTGGAATTCGTCTCTATTGATGACTTCTTCAGGCTTAGCTGGTAATAGTTTCATATTTGAATCTATAGGTGTCTCTGCTGCTTTGTGACCTAACATACCAGTTTCTCCAAGTGAGTCAAGCATATATTTTCATTGTGAAACAAATATCCCTTTCTTTGACCTAGCAAATTCCATACCAACAAAATACTCCAAGGTGCCTAGATCTTTGATTTGAAATTCATTTACAAATGCGTTCTTTAATCTCATAAGTTTAATACTATCATCTCTTGTCAAAATTATATCATCAACATAAACAATTAGAATAGCAACCTTTCCTTCATTTGAGTGTTTGTAGAAAATAGTGTGATCGGATTGGCCCTAACAATAACCATGACTGTTCATAACCTTTCCAAAGCATTCGAACTAGGCTCTGGGAGATTGTTTGAGTCCATAATGAGACTTTTTTAATCTACACACTTTATTTTTTTCCCAATTTATCTTCAAACCCTGATGGCAACTTCATAAAGACTTCTTCTTCCAAGTCCCCATTTAACAAGGCATTTTTTATGTTCAACTGGTGTAACGGCTAGTTAGAAAGTATAGCCAAGGATAGCAAGACTCGAATTGAATTGATCTTAGCAACTAGTGCGAAGGTCTCTTAATAGTCTATTTCATAAGTCTGTGTAAACCCCTTAACTACAAGTCTTGCCTTATATCTCTCCACATTGCCATCAGCTTTGCATTTAATTGTGAATACCCATTTGCATCCCACAGTTTTCTTTTCTTTTGGTAAGTCAACTATCTCCCAAGTACCATTATTTATAAGAGCATTCATCTTTTCTAGAACTACTAATTTCCAATCCGAATGATTAAGAGCTTCCTGAATGGTTCTTGGAACAAAAAATTAAGAAATATTTAAGGTAAAAGCTTTATGGCTATTGCAAGTCTAAGATAAGAGAGATATTTAGCAATAGGATGCTTGGTACATGATCTGACTCTTTTCCTAAACGTTATAGGAACATAAAGGTTTAAGGGCTCATTAACAGGAAGTGTAATAGAAGAAGGATTACTTGGATTTTCAGAATGGCCAGTTTTGGAGGATGATGATTGATTATGCTATGGAATTGTGAGATGATCGTCACTATTTTGATGAGACTTGCGACTAGTATAAACAGGAAGCTCAGATGGTAGTTCATCATGTAATATCTATCCCCCTGATTGTGATACATCTATGCTTGGACCAAAAAACTAAGATTTTCTTCATTTTCTTTATTTTCTTTATTTGAAAATATGTTATTTCCAAAATTTGGAAAAACTTTTGGCATGGATGTGGTGGTTTGCCAAAACTAATTTTCACTACTCTCTTTCTCCCCCTGAAGATCAGTTAGGTAAAAATAATTTTGATGTTCAATAAATTCCACATCCATACTCACATGAAATGTTTTTGTTTTGGATTGTAACACTTGTATCCTTTTTTATTTGGGGCATACCCAAGAAAAACACATTTTTCAGCTTTCGGATCAAGTTTGCTTCTAAGGTGATTAGGAATGTGAACAAGAACAGTGCACCCAAATACTTTTAAAGGTAAATTTGAAGTTATTCATGTTTCAGGAAAAAAAATTTTCAAACATTTTAAAGGAGTAATATATTTCCAAGACACGGGTAGGCATCCGATTGATTAGGCAACATGCAGTTAAAATAGCATTCCCCCATAAGTTTTTTGGAACATGCGCAGAAAACATTAAAGACCTTCCAACTTCTAATAAGTGTCGATTTTTTCTTTCAGCGATACCATTTTGTTGTGGGGTATCACGACAAGTAGATTGATGTTGAATGCCTTTTTCTTTTAGAAAGTCTCGCAAATATGTCTTAAAATATTCTTTACCATTATCAGTTTGAAGTATGCTAATATGTGTTTGAAATTGATTCTCAACCATACTATAGAAATCTTTGAATAATTTTTCAACTTCATATTTTTCACTCATCAAATATACCCAACAGAGTCAAGTATGATCATCAATAAAGGTCACAAACCATTTTTTTCCAAAAATAGTAGTGATTTTTGAGGGACCCCAAACATCAGTATGAATTAAGTAAAAAGGTTTGGACAATTGATAAGGTTTTGATTTATAAGAAGTTCGATGACCTTTAGATAAATGACAAATGTCACAATCAAATGAAGTATAATCCAAATTGTTAAACAAACTAGGAAATAAATGTTTTAAATAAGGAAAACTAGGATGTCATAATCTATGATGCCAAAGCATTATTTGTTCTCGCATAGGGATTGAACTGATATTACCACTCAAACCCTGAGCTTGTTTAATGCTGGAATAGTTGTCCTCAAAACAATAAAGGCCATCAATCATTCTAGCACTGCCAATCATCGTCCTTGAGTTCTGGTCTTGAAATTCACAACGGGAATCAAAAAATATGACACGACAGTTAGAATCTCTTGATAATTTACTAACAGACAAAAGATTGCAAGAGAGTTTAGGGACATGAAGAACAAATTGCAGTTCAATGGTTTTAGAGATTTTAATCGAGCCCTTTCCTACAATGAAAGACAGACTTCCATCTGTAATCCTAACTTTATTATTACCAGGACAAAGTGAATATGATTTAAACTAATGAGAGATGCTGGTCATATGATCGGATGCACCTGAATCAAATCCATGGTGCCAATGTTAAACTACTAGAACAGGCACTAGGAGTTTACCAGATTAGGCCGGAGAACAATTAGGAATACTCGATAGTGGATTGGATTTCAGCAGTTGAAGAAGATGATCCATCTATTCTTTGCTAAAAGGGTTGGTCTCGGCTGCATTAGCTATAGGATTCATGCAGCTGCTTCTATCACCAGGTTTGCTGCTCTTCCAGTTAGCTGGTTTCCCATGGAGTTTCTAGCAAGTTTCCCGAGTATGTCGGGGTTTATTGCAAAGGTCACACCAGACTCGTGGTTTCTCTTCAAATCTTTGCTAATTTATAATAGCATTACCAACAGCAAGTGTTTGATTTTCAGCATTCAGTGCAGAATTTCAACAGATCCTACAGCTCTCTTCTTGCCCATCATAACACTTCGATGGCTTTTCTCTCTTCTTACTTCTGAGAAAACCTCTCCAATGGAAGGGAAAGGTTGTTTTGCCAATAATCCTTCCCCTAACCTCATCGAATTCAACATTAAGTCCAGCCAAGAATTTTTAAAAACCTGGCACTTTCCACTACTTTCTTATGATGTTTGCAATCATCAGGGTTATTCCACCTATAATCATTAAAACGGTCCGGATCTTGCCAGAGTCCCTTGAGGATATGAAAGTACTTAGTCACACTGCCTTCTCCTTACTAGACTTCACCAATTTCTTGCTATAATTCATAGATGTGAGACTGGTTGCCGAGATCAGAATAAATCTTAACATCATTATCCCAGAGTCCTTTCTCAGTAAAGTAACATATATAGTTGACACCAATATCCTCATTCATGGAGTTTACAAGCTACGCCATGATCATGGAATTCTCAGCATCCCATGTAGCATATGATGAATCGGGCTCCTGAGGAGCTTTTATCTCACCAGTTAGGTACCCAATCTTGCCTCTGCTACACGGATATACATTCGTACCGATTGAGACCAGCGAAGAAAGTTTCCTTCATTGAGTTTAATAGTTGTAATCTGGACAGAACAGGAATCGGTAGATTGATTTGTTCTCATAAAATCTTTTAGAACCGGTAGATGAATCAAATGGAATATCTGACATGGTGACAAAAAACGGAACAAAGAGCAACGTAACAGTAGCGTAAGGGTAGATAAGTTACGAAAGAGCAGCGTAAGGGCTGCGCAACGACGGACGATGGCTGTCTGAGTCTTGTCGAAGATCGACAAAGGTCGACGAAGATGGACGAGGGTCGTCGAAGGCCGTTGATGTCTAGAGCTCGATGAAAGTCAACGACACTCGGAGGCACCGGCGTCGAATAAAGAGAGCTCTAGGCGAGGTAGCGATGATTGGAGAAGTATAGACGATCACTGTTGATTGGTAAGGATCGAGGTTAGACGACTAGGCTTTAGCATTGACTGCGATGAAGACCGATGATGCCGTCTGTGAGGTTGATGCCGACAGCGACGCTGATGAAGGTTTTTTAGGAACCTAGCTCTGATACTGTATTGACAGGAATCAAAACTGTATTTCTCTCATATATTTTTATTTCACTTACACTGTAGGAATTTATAGAATTTACAAGTGAGGAAAAATAGGAAGGAAATAACTAAGTCCTGATTTCTAGGAAAAATTGATCCCTAAAATATGCATAGCTATAAACTAATGCATATAATTGCTCATTTCCAAAATTACAGAATATCATATCTTCCAAATCACAACAATATTTTCTAACAAAAACAAAGAGAAAAACTATGATCGTGATTATGGCAGAAGATAGCTCAATATGCAATGGGAAAAGTAAAGTAATAGAGATGGACAGGTCAAACTTGGACAACAATTTCCCTTAGGGTTATAAAAAGAACAAAGAGCGGGTTAAAAAAGATAAGAGGGTGGAAGCAGAAACATCTAAAAGGGTTAATGTGGGAAGAGAGTGACAACAAGTTAATGGTGAAAAAGATTTAGTTTTTCAAAGGGGTGCAACTAAGCATGGAAGGAGATGATAAAAGTAAGGAATATAACTGAAGTGAACTAACTTACTAATTGATAAGTAAGAAAGTAAAAGAGAAAAATAAAAACAAATGACTTTACTAGAGGGCAATTAATTTGGTTTTATAACAATAACACTTGACATAGAAGAATAAAATTTGCATGCCAATATTCAAGGTATTGTGCATGAAAAAGGTCTTTATTATCTGGGAATTGACCGAAGAACAGTGGGGTATGAATAAAACAAGAAAGAGAATGAGACGGCAGGTTAAAAGAAGAGAGAGAAATATTATAATCCTGATTACAGTAGAAGATTACTTAATTGGCAAACAGAAGGTAAAGAAATATGGAGGAACAGCTTAGATTGAGACAGCTTCTTATCTTGAGGGTCTAAAATAGATAGACCATAAAATAAAGAAGTGAAAGAGGATTAGGTAGAAACGTTAAAAAGGGTTAATGTGCAAAGATAGGGGTAACAAGATCCTGGTGTTAAAAATTTAGTTTTACAATAGGATGCAATTAATCATGGATGGTGATGATAAAAAGAGAGTAGCATAACACATAAGAAAAAGGGGAAAAATTTTACTCAAATGTTCAAGGTCATGCGCGGGAAAAAAGGCCTTTTATCAGGGACATATGGAAGAAGAATGGTGCGGGAACAAACCAAAGTAAAATGGAGGAGATGATGGGTTTGAAGAAAAATAAAGAGTTACTGTGACCCTAATTACAGCAAAAGATAGCTCAACAGGTAAAAGGAAAGGTAAGGCAATGTAGACGAAAAGTGGGTGTTAAAAGAGGAACAGACTGTGGGTTAAAAAACATAAAAAGGATGAGACAGATACATCTAAAAGTGTTAATGTGGAATAACTATGGCATCAAGTTCATGGTCCTAAAAATTTATTGTCAAATGTGGTGCAAGTGAGCATGGATGGTGATGCTAAAAAATAATCAATATATCACATTAGATAGAAGAATAAAAGTTTCTTGCGAACAATTGGAGTTGGAATAACAATGGTGTAAGTGAGCATGAATGGTGACGACAAGAAATAAGCAACATAACATATTAGGTAGAAGAATAAAAGTTGCTTGCCAATAATTCAAGATGTTACACAAGCAAGAGGCTTGGTTATTAAGGAACCCATTGGAAAAAATAAGAAGATAAAAATGAAGGCAATGGTTTAGAAGAATATAGGAGAGAGGTACTATGATAATGACTATCCAAGAATCTAATTCAGCTAGCAAAGAATAAATAAAGCAATGGAGAAAGACAATCGAAACTCGGAGTGAATAAAAAAAGGATCAAACACTTGGTCAAACAAGAAATGGGCAAGAGAAAAAGCATCTAAAAAGGTTAGTGTGGGAAGATAGCGGCAGCAAGCTCATGGTGACAAATTTCGTTTTTAATAAGGTGTAAGTGAGTATAGAAGATGATGAAGAAGCTCTATCATTACCAAGCTATCAAGGACCCATAACAAGGGCCAAAGCAAAGGAGCTCCAAAGTTTGATCATAGGAACCTTTG
>QLOD02000016.1:15276615-15307173 GCA_003260245.2 Sideroxylon spinosum | reverse complement strand
GTAGGTTGGATCAAGATCTTTAATTATCTTGAATGCTTGGTTTTATTGCTTTCTTTTTTTGTTTAATTTAATTATTGTAATTTAGTTTTTTTGTTTATTAGTTAGTTAAAAGAAACCAACTTTTCCAAAACTCAAAACCTATTTATTTTTCTTGTTTTAAAAGAGAATAGTAGGTTAGAAGAACTTACAAACCCTAGTGCTCATTCTCATAGTTCCCTGTGGATACGATCCTGGACTCACCAGGTAAAACTACACTGCACGCCCTTATACTTGGGGTTGTTTTTAACTGCACATTTGTGAGGCGGTTAGAAGCCCATGGCCGGGTGGAGTCGGCCAAAGCGGAGGCGGTCGAGGCCTTCAAAGATGGGAATGAAGCCCAAGATTGGCTGGCCGAGACCTACCAGTGGGTTTTGAGAATGCGAAGAAGGAGATCCTCAAGCAACACCCTGACCTGGATTTGTCGTCGGTTTCAGCCCTTGGGAGTCCGAGCCATGACTAGCTGTTAGCCTCATTTTTTTTTTGGGAGCCCTAGAATTCCCTTTTAATGTAAAAACGTTTGATCAGTAATACAACTATTTTTTCTGGTTCATTATTCTTTAATCGGTGTAGAATTTTATGTTTGTGTGTTCGTGTAGTAATTTCGATTTTGATCTCGTCTAGTTAGATAAGAAGTAATGACGTCCTACTTCAAATATTAAGAACGGTTTGTAATGTAGTGGGACAAGCAAAGTTTTGAGTATTAACTTATCTAGGCGTCTTCTGATCGGCCAAGTTGTGTTGTGCATGAAGTTTCGAGTTCCATAATGGCGGGGTTCGAGCTTCTTCCCCTTAACCTTGCCATTTGACTCCGAGCTTCCTCAATGTGAGATCCGATCTCCAAATTTGTGGAGCTGCTCGAGCTCTTTTGGCTTAGCGGATAGGCATTCCTCCGTCGGTCGGCCTCTCTCGGACCGACCGATCTGTCGATTTTGTCGAACTGTACCTTAGGCTCTCTTGGCCTAGCGGCAGGTATTCCTCCGTCGGTCGACCTCTTTCGAACCGACCGATCTGTCGATTTGTCGAACTACCCCTTAGGCTCTCTTGGCCTAGCGGGCAGGCATTTCTCCATCGGTCGGCCTCTCTCGGACCGACCGATCTGTCTATTTGTCGAACTGGCCCTTAGGCTCTCTTAGCCTAGCGGGTAGGCATTCCTCCGTCGGTCGGCCTCTCTCAAACCGATCGATCTGTTGATTTGTCGAGCTGCCCCTTAGGCTCTTTTGGCCTAGCGGGTAGCTATTTCTGCGTCGGTCGACCTCTCTCAAACCGATGGATCTATCGATTTGTCGAACTACCCTTTAGGCTCTCTTGGCCTAGCGGGCAGGCATTCCTCTGTCGGTCGGCCTCTCTTGAAGCGATCGATCTATCGATTTGTCGAGCTGTCCCTTAGGTCCTCTTGGCCTAGCGGACAGGCTATACCTGCTGTTAGGTCATTGCACATAGCTTTGAATCAATCGCACATTGGTCTGAACCAAAAGAGTTTTATTTAAATGGAATCTCAATGTTTATTAGAAAATGAAAATAGAAATAGAAATGAAACATCAATGAAAATATTGATCTATGCATAGTAGGGTTTCAAGTGTTCCCCACGCCAAGGGTAAGGTAGAATTTTTTCGGTTCCATCCTTGAACCAGTAAGTCTCCTGACGTTCGTACGAGGCAACCACATAAGGCCCTTCCTAGTTCGGACTGAGCTTGCCTTCCCGAGCATCCCTAGTAGATTGGTTTACCCGTTTGAGGACGAGATCTCCCATTATGAAATTTCTTGGGCTAACTTTCTTTTTGTGATATTCTCTCATCTTCTATTGGTAAGTGGCCACGCAGATTGCAGTCTTCAGTCTCCTCTCTTCTAAAAGGTCAAGATCCAGATGCATTGATTCTTTATTAGCTTTGTTGTTATGGAGTTCAAGTCTTACAGAATGTATTCCCACTTCAACCGGAATTACAGCCTCTATGTCAAAGGTAAGAGAGAATGGAGAATGTCCGGTAGGGGTCCTTTAAGTAGTTCGGTAAGCCCATAGTATGCTGGGCAGTTCATCCGCCCATGCTCCCTTCGACCTTTCTAGCCTGGTCTTAATTATCTTCAGTAGGGATCTGTTCGTTACTTTGACCTGCCCATTGGCTTGAGGGTGTTCGGGTGATGAGTAGTGGTGGCTGATGCCGAATTGTTCGCAAAGCTCGTTGAACTGGCATCCCTCGAACTACTTCCGTTATCAGTGATAACTGTCCGGGGGATTCCGAATCTGCATATTATTCCTTGATACAGAAATTTCTACATGTTCTGTTTTGTTATGTTTTGTAGGGCTTCAGCCTCGACCCACTTAGTGAAATATTAGATTACGACTACCGCGAACTTTTTCTGTCCTTTTCCTACAGGTAAGGGTCCGATGATATCAATCCCCCATTGGGCGAAAGGCCAAGGGCTTTGGATGGGGGTCAACCTTTGAGGCGGTAACCTGGGTATGTTGGCGAACCTCTGACATTTGTCGTATTTCCTGACCAGGCCTCGGGCGTTCTTTTCCATGGTCGGCCAATAATAGCCTGCTCGTATGGCCTCTTTTGCAAGCATTTTCCAGCCCGAGTGGTTTCCGTATATCCCTTTGTGGATCTCTTCGAAGACATAGTTGGCCTCTTCCTCATTTACGCATCGGAGCAAAGGCGGAGTATATCCTCGTCTGTATAAGACGTAGTTCAGCACTATGTACTTGGGGGCTCGATATAGTATCGTTCTCCGTTCACTTCGATCTTCCGGGAGTATGCCCTGCTCGAGGTAGTTTAGGATCGGCTTGGCCAACGGAACTTCCGTCTCGATTTACTGAACGTCGTCTCCACGGATACGTGGGGAGTCTAGTATCTCTATTGGTACGTCTGGGTTTATCTCGGTTGAGGAGGCTATTTTTGCCAGTCGGTAGGCCTCTTCATTCTCCGTTCTTGGGACTCATTCGAACTCTATTGCTGAGAACTTTTTGGCTAGGCTTCTGGCCAATTGGCAATACTTCATCATGTTCTCTCCTTTGGCTTCAAACTCTCCTCGGACCTGTCCTATCACTAGCTGAGAGTCACTGTGTACTCTCACTTAGTTTGCCCCTAATCTTTCTCTCATTTGGAGCTCAGCTAAGAAAGCCTCGATTCCGCTTCGTTGGAAAATTAAATCTTAGGGCATATTCAAATTTGTGCTCCTCCGGGGAGATCAGTACAACCCCCGCTCCGTTCGTCTCCTGGTTGGACGAGCCGTTTACGTTTAATCGCCATATCTGTTTTGGGTCATCTTCCTGAGGGGCTTCGACCGCAGTGAATTCGATGACGAAATCAGCTGCCGCTTGACCTTTTATTGCCTGTCTCGGCTTGTAGTGGATATCGAATTGGCTAAGTTCGACTGACCACTTGACCAACCGACCTGACATCTTGGGTTTCTGTAATACATTCTTCAAGGATTGGTCTGTTAAAACCACGATGGTGTGGCTTTGGAAGTAGGCCCTGAGTTTTCGGGCCGAGCTAACCAGGGCTAAGGCAAGCAACTCCATTCTTGGGTAATGTTCATCTACTCCCTTCAAGGCCCGGCTGGTGTAGTACACTGGCTTCTGTACCCCTTTTTCTTCTTTTACTAGGGCTGAGCTTACCGCTGTTGCGGAAGTTTCTAGGTATGGGTATAGTTGTTCCCCAGGGATGGTTTGACTGAGTAAGGGGACCACTCCAAGGTATTGTTTCATTTGTTGGAATGCCTCTTCACATTCGTCGTTCCATTCGTAGGCTTTTCTCAACACCTTGAAAAAGGAGAGACATTTGTCTGTAGATCTTGAGATGAATTGGTTTAGGGCTGCGATTCATCCAGCGAGCTTTTGCACTTCTTTGGTATTTCGTGGAGATTACATCTCTAGAATAGCTCGGACCTTCTCTGGGTTTGCCTCTATGCCTCGGTGGGGAACCATAAAACCTAGGAATTTTCCCGAGGTTACTTCGAATGCGCACTTCATCAGATTTAGTTTCATCTGGAATTTTCTGAGCGTGTTGAACATCTCACTGAGGTCGGCCAGGTGATCGGCTGCTTCTTTGCTTTTTACAAGCATGTCGTCCACGTAAACCTCCATGTTGTGGCCGATCTGTGTTTTGAACATCAAGTTGACCAATCGTTGGTAGGTTACTCCGGCGTTCTTTAATTCGAACGGCATGACTTTATAACAGTATAGGCCCCGGTCGGTGTTGAAAGTAGTGTGTTCTCGGTCCTGCTCTGCCATTTTGATTTGGTTATAACCTGAAAAAATGTCCATGAAGGAGAGTACCTGATGTCCTGCGGTTGAGTTTACGAGCGAATCAATTGCTGGGAGTGGAAAGCTATCCTTGGGGCAAGCTTTGTTCAGATCTGTGAAATCAATGCACATTCTCCACTTCCCGTTGGATTTCTTGACCATTACCACATTCGATAACCAAGATGGATAGTGTACTTCTTGGATGAAATTAGCTTTTAACAGCTTCTCCACTTCTTCTGCTATGGCCTCGGTCCGTTCCTGGGCGAAGACTTTTCCTTTTTGTTTGACCGGCCGAGCTTCCGGGTAAATGTTAAGATGGTGGGCCATCACTTTTATGTCTATTCTTGTCATGGCTTCATGGGACCAACCGAAAACATCGGAGTTTTCCTCTAAGAACCCTATGAGATCCTTTTTCATGGATGGGGCAACTGATGCTCCGACTCTCACAGTTCTGCCGAGATTCCGATCTCTGATCATGACCTCTTCAATGTCTTCGCCAGGCTTCCCCCTCCTGACTTCTTCCTCGTCTCTTACTTCTAGTTCTTTTACTATTAGGGTCTCACGTCGAGTGTCTTTGAGCGACGAGAAGTAACATTCCCTGGCCGCTTTCTGGTTTCCTTTGGCTACCCCTATTCCTTGCTCAGTTGGGAACTTAAGCAACAGATGATAGGTAGATGCCACCACCTGGAATTGGTTCAACGACCCTCTTTCCAATATGGCGTTGTACGCCAAAGGGCGATCTACTACTAAAAAATTCACCATCTTAGTTGCTTGGCTGGGTTCTGTTCCTATGGTGACTGGGAGGTTGATAGAGCCAATCGGCTCTACACGGTCCCCTACAAACCCGACTTATGGTGTGTGGATCGGCTGCAGTTTCTTCTTTCTGATGCCCATCTGCTCAAACGCTCTCCAGTAGAGGATGTCTGTTGAGCTGCCGCTGTTCACCAATATCCTCTGAATTTGGAAGTTTGATATAATTACCGAGATGACTAAGGGATCATCATACGGGTGGCTGAACTCCAATGCTTCTTCTTCAGTAAAGGTGATCGGTAGAACTTCTGCCTTCGTTCTTTTTGTTGGCTGTTCCACATGCATTATTTCTCTCTCTCTCTTATTTCCTTGACGTGCTTTTTTCGAGCAGAGGAGGACTCGCCTCTGCCCGTAAATCCTCCTGAGATCATCTTGATTTCTTCTAATGGTTGTTGGGCCTGGTTTCTCCCATTCGGGCTTCTCTTAAGTAGGCTTTTTCGTGTTGGGCTCCTCCGGGTTTCTCATCCTCCTTGCGATCGGCCAGTCATAAATCCGTTGTACTTACCTTTACGAATAAGGTCTTCCACCAACCTTCTTAGGTTGAAGTACTCTTCTGTGTTGTGCCCGTAGTCCCGATGGTACAGGCAATATTTGACCTGTTTCTGGATTCGGGTGGAGCCCTCAACTCTTTCAGCCATCTGAAATTCGGATCATTCTTTATCGCATAAAGTTCGTATTCCATAGGTGAATTCAGAGGGGTGAAATCTCGGCTTTATCTGGTGGATCGATCTCTTCCGTCATCGGATCGGCTACCTGACCCGAAGGAACTGTGCGCCTTTTGCATCGGATCATTTTTTACTTCGTTCAGTCTCTTTCGCTCTGGACGAGAATTTGTCTCTGTATCTTGCTGAGCCTTCATCACATCCTCTGCGTTCATATGCTTTTAAGCCTTTCCCATGAGATCCGCCATGGCGGTCGGTGGGTTTTTTACCAATGAGAAGGTGAACCGCCCAGGTTTAAGGCCGCTCATGAATGCCATGAGGGCCACCTTTTCGTCGACCTCATCTATCTCTAGCATCTCCCGACTGAAGTTACTGGCATAATCCCTGAGGGAGTCATCTCTCCCCTGCCGGATTGTTAGCAAATGGCTTGCTGGTTTTCTTCTCCTCTGACCACCGATAAAATGGGAGGCGAATGCCTTGCTGAGCTGGTTAAAGTCTCCTATGGAACCTGGCTTGATTTTGTTGAACCAAGCGCGTGCCAGGCCTTTTAACGTAATGGAACAGGCTTGACATTTGATTTCCTCTGGGACTGCATGCAAATGCATGGCGGAGTTGTATGTATCCAGGTGATCCAAAGGGTATTGGGAATCGTCGTAGGTTTCCAGAGATGGCATTTTAAACTTTGAGGGGAGAGAACACTCCATCACGGCCGGGGTGAATGGAGTGCCCGTTCTGTCGATGATACCCTCCACCGTGTTGGGGTTTCGTACTGCAGCCACGGCTCCGTCGATCTGAGCTTGCATGGCCTCCATCCTCTATTCCATGTTCTCATTGTACTCCGCCTCACCTAGTTGTTCTACGACTCCAAAGCGTGGCATTGTCTCGCTGTGGGCCTCGTCTTATACGGTCGTCGCATTCTGTCGAGGTAGCTCTGGTCGTCCTTCGTTTTCTCCGACAACCCCTCATCGCCGTTCGTGTGTATAGCACCACCGTTTCCACCGTTACCAGGGTCGTTCGAGGGATTGTGATTTGGTGGAGGTGGAGGGGGTGCTATTCGATCCATTCGGTCTATAATTGCTTGTAAGGTTAAGGCCATACCCGCCATTTGCGGTTCCATGATGGCAATCCTATCGTGTCCCTGGTTTTGGTTCTCCATTGAAGAGGATTGGCTATGAATAGTTCGAATACCAGATCTGGTTCGGACCATGAAAAGCGGGAACTATCGTGGTTCCCACAGACAGCGCCAACTGATGATGTTGAAATATCGTGGTCCTTAATCCGGGCCTCTGAGAACTCGATCCGTCGGGAATTGTAAAAACCTGTTCGCCCTGAATACCGATATGGTGCCTACCAAAGAATCTCCGATGCTGAAGTTAGCATAGACGGTAGGGTTTTTGTATATAGAGGGAAAGAGAATTATATCCCCTTTGCTAGGGTGATTTTTTCCCCTATTTATAAGAAAGCTTTGTAGAGTAAAATTGGAAATATTCCCTGATTTGATATGATTTCCCTTATTTGGATAAGGAAAGTATTAAGTTGATATATATATCTCTATGAAATTTAATGTAATTGGCATAAATATTCATCTAATTATAAAAGATTTCGGGGTACAAAAATCCCATTCATTATACCTTATTTAGATGAGAAAGGAATCATATTTTACTAGATCCTCCTTTCTTGGGGTTGGCTTGAGATAATTGCGAATCGGTTATTTAGGCAAGGATCTCGGGACCGTTATGGAAACTCTTTACGTTTCGTATCTAGCCTTGTTTAGGTCTGGTATCTACTGATTTCGCCCGAGCTTCCTGTGGAAACAGAGCTCCTCACGAGGTCCGAGCTTCTCTAGGAGTCCGAGCTCCCCTGTAAGGTCCGAGCTCTTAATGGAGTCCGAGCTCCCCTATAAGGTCCGAGCTCTTCATGGAATCCGAGCTTACTGTAGAGGTAGTTAAACGGGCATATGTACTTTTTCCAAGAATCCTCCTCATCACAATAAATAAAAGAAAGGTAACTGAAAAATCATAAATTATTTGAATCTACCATTTTACCTTCCGAATAGAAAAAGCACTTTAATTGTTTTAAATTATTTATCGACTTAAGGAATTAATTTATGAATTTTTAATCCTTCGTAAAATAATAAAAGAGCATCGATAAATGTTGAAGGATGTAAATTAAAATAAAAATAAAATCTTAACTGAAAAAAGCTTAAATAAACTAACTTATAGTCTGAGAAAGTAAATCATTTATATATTTAGGTCAACCTATACGATAATTGAACAAGCTTCTTGTAAAACAAATAAAAAAATATAATAGTAACAGTAATAGTAACAGTAGTAGTAGTAATAATAATAATAATAATAATAGATTTGTTCCATCTACTATATGCAGTGCAAGCAATAAGAGGGAAAAAATAAAATTACAACTAATATGTACAGCTAGGGATGAAAAATACTCACGCACGTAGCAATTAAGTTTACAGAATTCTACTGTTCGTTAACTACAAATACCCAAAAAACAAAAGGTGAAAAAAAGAGATCGGGGGAATGTTGTAACCCAAAGAATCACTGAAGCTTAAGTCATTTGAATGTTCAAAGAAAATTATAGTGGAAGAGAATTAAATAAACAATAATGAGTATACTTTATTTAGTGGAACACCCAAACTATGTATAGGCTAGGAAAAAAATAAATTGATAGTGAACAGATTTGACAATAAAATAAGAACAATCCCATTAATTATCATTCTCAACAATTACATTAATAGTTTACTTTACATTTAATACACGTGATTAATTTCACAGTGGAAGGGGAGATATGTCATGGGTTTTAGGGGGCTGCATCGCATTTTTTCACTGTAGGGACTATAATATATAGATGAAGGGTCCATATTTAATTATAATAATCTAAACGGTTCTAATTTAGTTTAGTTAAAATCAAATTTTTAATAAAAATAAAAGTTAAAAGAAATTTAATTGGATAATAATCAATACAGAATATGAAAATTCATATATTATTAAAGTGTAATCAAATCTAGATCTTTCATCCTACAATAAAAAAATGTATTGACTGTTACTTCATGTATCCTAATAATAAACTAACAAACTAAATGAATTATAACAATAAACCAATTAATTTTACCTTATGGTTGGAAATAAAATAGGACGTTACTCCTCCATTCTAGAACTAAGTCATTGTGATCGAGAATGGATTGAGTTAGGGGCTGAGCTAAATTTGAGTTCGTCACATCTGTGCAAGTTATGTAGATGATTGCAGATAAGAGTTAGAATTTTCTATAGGTGATATAGTATTCTAAAAGTTTTTCCTTCTATACTAAGATTTTATAAAAAGAATAAATTAAGTCCTTGCTATATTGGACCCTATGACATTATACAAAGAATAGAGGGAACCACATACAAGTTAGCTCTACCTCCAAAATTATCTAGGGTTCATGATGTATGCCATGTATCAATATTGCACAAGTATATTCCAGATTTATTTCTTGTGCTAACTTCCCAACCAATTGAATTGAAAGAAAATTTATCTTATAAGAAAGAATCAATGCAAATTTTGGATAGAAATGATCAAGTTTTATGGAATAAGACAATTTGTAAAGATACTTAAGAGAAGTCATACTATGAAGGAGACTAGTTAGAAGAGTGAGAAGAAAGTATAAAAATAATACTTATATCTATTTTCGTTAAGTAAGAATTTTGAAAATGAAATTCTTTAAGGAGAAGAGAGTTTTGACATCTTAAATTTTTATTATATTATTAATTTAATTTTTATTTTATATTTAAAAATTTTAGTTGTGTTCATTTATTAATATTTTAAAATTTATTTAATTTTAATCTTAATAAGTTAATGTATTAATCAAGTTATTTATTAATTATTAAATTAAGATATTAATATATGAGCTAGAAAAGGTTACGTGGTGTTGGTTACACGAGTAATGTGGCCAGCATATATATCACTTCATGTATTGTGTGCATGGTTGGTGCTATGTCACATGGCAAGTAAAAAATATATATATTATATATAAAATTGGAAAATAGATGAGGCGGGGAGTAGCCGCCTGTGGCATAAGTAATTTTTTTGTATATATGTATAGTTAAAGAAGGAGCACAGTATGAAAACGGACAGTGAGTAAGAAAGAATTGCAGGAGAAAAAAGAATTTGGGGATTTTGACCTAACTGATGAGGATTCGGGGATAATCAATAGTAATTATTTTAATAATTTGATTTTTTTTAAACTTTTACTATTCAGGTTGGTGTATTAAACTTAAATATAAAAAATATTTGATAGGGGTTGATAAAACGCTAAATTATGAGAAAAAAATACTATTATAGATCAGCTTAAATTGTATGAATTACACTTGCAATATAGCTAGATGAGTTAGCCTAGATAAGGCAAAAAAAAAAAAAAAAAAAAATGTAATGCTAGAAAAGATCATAGAAAAAAATATAATAAAGGCAGATGAGGGTTAATGGGATATACTAATTAAAGTCACTCTCTATAATTGAACACTAAACTCGTAGGCCAGATAGGGTCAAGTGTGTGCGACATTATTATTTAAACTGATTATCATTTATATATATCACGAGACAACCAATTGGGACATAATGTAACGATGATGGTTGATAAATAAAATGTGAAGATAAATTATCTGTTGAAATATTTCGATTATTGTCGATGTGATGCATTTAAATTAATTATTATCGATTTGTGGGACATTTGATTATATATATAACTACTGTGGACTATTTTGGATATATATTTATTATCTTTTATTTTAAGTATAATATCTTCACTGAGTGTGTAACACTTACACCTAAATTTTATATTGTTCAGATTAAGTTTAAAAGTAGCTACATGTATTTAGAGGAGAACCCAAGTCATTTGTTTTCTTGTTTTAAGCTTACGTTAGTATTTATAGTTTGTATATATTTAAGTACTCGTAGGATTTTCTGTTTATTTTACCTACAAATATAAATATAAATTGGACATGTGTTTTTTTTAATGTTTGTTTTTATATGAAGTATGATTATTAATTTATTTTGAGTAGAGGATTTAGGGATGTTCATTTTATTTAAGAGATTAAATATATACCTTAAAATAAGGGTGCGACGTTACCTATTTTCTATCTTAATTTTTAGACCAGAAAAATTGTGTGTACAGGGCTCCTTTTATTCTCTCCCGCTGTTTAAAGATAATGGGCAAGTGGGCGAGCATCCTTGTTTTGGAGAGTGGGTTGAATCAGTTGGCCGGCACTTAGATAGGGGAATGGATGAGTTCCTAATAGTTTTCATAACCCAAGGAGGTCTTTGGTTCCCCCTTCATTTTTTGATGCATTAAACCTTTTACTACCTTAACTCTACCCTCTCCAAGTTACCCAAATTTCTTCTCAATTTATAGTGGGAATAATCGTGCTCAACCATCTGTTCAGTGCCTGTTTAGAAGTATGGGAATTCCTCCAATAGTATTCTCAAGTCTCGGCCTAGTCGAGCTTTGCTATACATGTTTTCAGATAATAGTGGGATCATGGGCAATGATGTCGTCCAATGTCTGAGAATTTAGAGTTTAGCCATGGAGAGGAATGCGATTTTTCTTTCCCTAAGTAATTGGGAATAAGGCCAAGTTGGATCTTCCTTTTACTCGAACTACTTGTTTTCTTCTCTGCTATTATTTTATGCTCCAATGGTTTACTGTGGACGATAATTTTAACATACGTACAAAGTAACAAACGATCCATAAACGTCAAATCTCTGTTCTAAACTACACAGGCCCTACTGAGTTCAAGAGACTTGGTAGAGAAATCTTAATTCTTCTATGATTCTATTAGTCTTACGTAACCTCATCTCCCCCTAATCAAGACAAACGTGCTGCAGTGGTAGTTTTTCCTAGCTTAATTACCTTGCTAAAGCTGCTTTTGCCTACTTTGGTCTCCAATTAGAGCCTGATGTTCTTGAAGAGGAAGCTGGTGGGTTCGATTCAAGAAGAACTGAATCTAGTCCAATTTAAAACCCTTGCGCTTGAACTTACTGATAGTTCCATCTGTCCTTCGTCTTTGGTTAGTCTTCTAGTTCACACAACTTTTCGGACACTCTTTGAATCTTTCTCTCCCTCCATTGAGGTTGTTTCATGTTCTCCAGCAATGATGCATTTTAAGAATGATTTGATCAATGACACCGTCATTGAAAGGAGAAGACCTGTAAACACCCCATTCTATCCGATATTCTATAAATGACACATGATGCTACGGGTAGTCAATAAATGTCAAAATAGGTAAAAACATCCCAGATACAAGTAAGAATCTCCTTTTCAAATATCAAAAAAGTTGTTAGAATATCGATAAGAAGAACCATGGTGACCCAGATAAAAAAAATGATTAAATAAGGGACTCGTAAGCAAGTTACTTAAAACTAAAGCAGAAGATCATAAGAATTTACAGAGACATCACTTGAAGGCCAAAAAGCTCGAAAGTCAGCCAACATTGTCGAGCTCTAATAAAAAACAATAACCAAGACCATCTAATCTTGCAATTTATATGAATTTAAAGAAATCGGATAAAGAATGGGGCCATCATTTCTAGCTGGATGACGATGAAACTTTGCAAAGGTGCTAAAAACTATCAATGTCAAACACCACCAGCCAGAATGGCCACAAAAGCCTAAACAAAAAGTTCATTCACAAAAGTGGCTAAATAGCCCCTATTTGTCATGAGAAATGAATAAATGAGGATCATGACCATCATTTTAAGTTAGATAAGCACAAAAAATGGCAATGATGAATAGTAAACAATTACAGTGTTAACTGTACCAAGGTTAAAGGCTAAGTTAAACCTGGGCTACTTTTTTCTGACCGTGAACACCGCATTTACCCGTATTATTACACAAACCTACAGAATATGCAATCAACTGGATGGGCTATCTTTTTAGATTCCTCACATGTTAATGAGATGGCATATATCCATCATTCAAACTACAGAAAAAGAAGCATACAAAAAAAATAGACCCTACAGCATTTGAACTAGTTTGTCAATATCGATCTTCTGAGGGCTACAACTTGGGCTTCAGGAATTCAATCTCACCTAAATTTTGACTAGCTTGCTTCTAGAAGACTTAAGCTTCATCCCAATATCAAAACAGTGGACAAAACTTTAATAATGGTAGGATAAATAATACCTATATCATTTTAACATTTGGATAATTATACTTACTATCTACGACATTTAAAAGTTATATTTGCTTCCCTTATTTTAAAATATTATTAACATTAAACCATTTTTAACAAAATTAACCATTAAAACTTAACATAAAATCAAAAATGTTAGGTAATTTTTTCTATTTTATACCTTCATCTCTGATATCTTTGTTAGCTTTCTTTATAAAAATCTTTAAAAACAATTAAAAAAATAAGTTAAAACAATAGTTTTTTGAAAAGTTTTGTAAAGAAAATTAATGAAGATGTGAGAGAGAGTGGAATAAAATAGAACAAAAAAATCTAAAATTTTGATTATTTTAATATTTTCTGTTAAGTTTTAACAATTGATTTTATTATAAGAAAATCAATGTTAATAACATTTCAAAATAAGTGAAACAATTATAACTTATAAATGGTATGGGTGGTAAATGTAATTACCCGAATGTTAAATAGATGTAAGTGTAATTTATCCATAATGAAATTGTGGTAAACCTAGAATAAAGCCGAAACTACCGGGATGAATGTCAAACATCTTGAAAACCTCAAAAATTATAATTAAATACCCAAAATATCTCAAAATAAGTCCCAATCTAAACCTTAGAAAACCCTTAATAGGACCCTATACTAAAGGCCCGGACGCTGTTGTCGATGGTGTTTGCTTAGGCCCAAGCGTTTAGGCCAACAACCTTGATGTAAGCTAGACGTGTTCTCCTTTTTAACAATGATACCCTTGAAGGCTCAGTACACTTATACCCTTTATGCCATCCTCATACACTATAACTAGGAGGTCCTCCTAACTAATTTTGATTATCTCCTCTTTCATAGTCCACCTAACTAATTTTGATTATCTCCTCTTTCATAGTCCACCTAACTAATTTTGATTATCTTCTCTTTCACTATTCAAGACATAGAGAAGCCTAGAGAGAGAAATAGATGAAAAAAGCCTTCAATCCATGAGCAAAGCAATAGCCTTAGAAGCCTAGAAGAGACTTCGATTTCAAAGATGTCCAATCAAATTTCAAAAAAATCGCAGTCAGAATTTCAAAAAAGCCATTTCAAAACCGTTACAGCTTGCCTATAATTGAAGCCTAGTATCCTGAAAGAAAACTTGACATCCCTGAAAAGTACCTGCCTATCACCCATGGGTTATTTATCATATACTAGCCTATCCCAAAAACCCATTTAGAAGTCATTTGATGTCTTAACATCCCCATAAGAGCACATCAATTTATCTTCCCCACGGAACATCCATTGTATTCTCGATAGATCCCAATGGCATGTTCCAATCAACATTATAGTCCATCTAAGTCTTTAGTTTATATCGCAATTAGGGAGTCTGATTGCCCTATAGGCAGGCGTCGCACTATCAGAGAAACACAAACTACATTTGGCTCAATTCTCTCTAAGATATGTAGGTAACCCACCAAGGCTTGGCTATTACATCATCGTACTTTGCATGTCTCATTTTTGTTTATTTAATATTTTGGAATCGAAATGTGATGATCAAAGTATACTAACGATGTCTATGTGAGATTCAACTTTAAGATCAAAAAGGGACACTAGACATTTATAAATGTTCAAATGCCACTGCTCTTGAGCTCCAACACAAAAGATTGATATGCGTGGAGTAATCGCCTAGACATATATAGGAAGGACCCCCTTGCTTGTCTGAAAAAGGATCGCCACACAATACCTGTCAATTTTCACGGAAACATGATTTCACTCACCATCCAGCAATCAAGTACCATACATGAAACTCAAAATAGTGACCCTGCTTGGTTTTGGTCTTAGAAAATTTTAGTTTTGAAGCATGTTTTAGAAAGTGCTTTGAAAGTTAGTTTATGATTCAAAAAATATGTTTAGTGATTATATCTAAAAATAAATTTTGAAAAAAAGAAAAGAATAATAAGATATAAAATTAAAAATAAAGTATAAATATATAATTTAACAGGCTGAAATGTTAAGAAAACAAAAACAAAAATGTCAAATTTGTTTCGGAAACCAAAAAAATATCTTTTAAATGGTTTTTGTGGTCCTAAGTTTTGAAAATGAGACCAAAAAAAAAAAAAAAAAAATCAGATGATTATCAAACGGGATTTCAAGTATTAATATCTAAAAAATGAGGATGAGACCAACACCAAACATGGTTTGAATTGTAATCATGCTAGAGCTATGCTCAAATAAAAATAATTGAACTCAAAATGGGCTAATAATTAAAAGTTTTGAAGAAACAAACTCACATAATCATCCAAGTGCAGGAAATTTATGCCAGTACTCTCCATATAAAACTCTTGCAAGGAAGCTGCATGTCATGCTATCCACATGACCACAAAGAAATAAACTCATATTTAACTAATTAAACTAAAATAGTAGTCTTAGATTTTGGTGGAATTACAAAACTCATGAAGAATTCATTTACACCCAAAATTGAGATTCATGAAGAATTCATTTTTCCCAACAATACGCAAAACAACATTTAAAAATGTCTCTCAAGGCTGACCTATTTAACCTTCAAATATACCAACTAGCTTAATTGCAGTATTCCTCATTCTGAGAATGGCAGTGACATTGAAGGATTCTTACATGGTGAAGCCAGCCAAGCCAACATGGACTGGCATTCTCTCATTATCAGAGTGGGATCAGATCGGAACCATCACTCACGTCCCAATCGTATACTTGTATAGACCTCCAGAGGACTGGCTTAAACCCAAAAACACAATCATCACGACCTTAAAAGATTCGCTCAGCAAGGCGTTGGTGCATTTCTACCCATTGGCGGGGCGTGTGCGCTGGATAGGAGGAGGTGGTCGCCTCGAGCTGGATTGTGACGCAACGGGGGTTCAATTCCTCGAAGCGGAATCAGAATCCAAACTGGACGAACTCGGTAATTTCTCTCCATCGAAAGTTATGGCAGAACTTATTCCCCGGGTAGACTACGCCAACGTCCCAATTCACGAACTCCCGCTACTTCTGGTTCAACTCACATTTTTTCGGTGCGGGGGAATCAGTATTGGCTTGATGACTTCTCACGTTGTGGCGGACGGACAAAGCGCGCTTCATTTCTTCAAGGAATGGGCGAATCTTGCTCGGGGAGACCCGTTGTCTAGGATCCCGTTCCTTGATCGAAAAGCCCTGCAAGCAGGTAATCCTCCCACTGCACCTCCATGTTTTGATCATGTGGAGCTCCACCAGCCACCACTTTTGCTTGGGGAATCGAGCACTGCCGAGGAGAGGAAGAAGGAAACTGATGTGTTGGCGCTGAAGTTGAACAAGAACCAAGTCGAACGTTTAAAGAAAATGGCGAATGAGTATCGAATTGGTGACAATGATAAGGAGGAGCGACAACCATACAGCAGGCACGGACCGATATGACAATAAGGGCTACGGTCGCCCAAATTTTGAAAAAATAATCTATATTTATAATTTATGGATATATATTTTAAATATGACCACTCAATTTTTTTTTAATTTGAATCATTAATTAATAAGATATGAGACTTGATTTTTAAATTAAGTCATTATAAAATATGACATGCAATTCTTAAGTTAGATTATTAATAATCTAACTTAGTTAATTAAATAATTTTAAATGATTCTATTAACGATCTTTATATATTTATTTGAATTTCTGAACATCCTAACTTATAATTATACTTTTAAGAATGGGAAAAATTATTAGATTTTATAAAAATTTACTCCCTCTATTAAATTCCTTCTTTTCCCGGCAGGTACGAGACTATTTCGGGACATATATGGAGGTGTGCTTGCAAGTCACGAAGGCACAAAAATGAGCAACCGACGGCGTTGGGAGTCGTCGTTGATTCGCGGAGCCGAATAAAACCGCCATTGCCTAAAGGCTACTTTGGAGATGCCACCTTGAACGTAGTGGCGACGAGCACTTCGGGGGAGTTGGTGTCGAAGCCACTGGGCTATGCGACGAGCAGAATTAGAGAAGCAATTGAGAAGGCGAAGAGTGAGTACATGTGGTCTCAAATAAACTTGTTGAAACGTTTGGAGGACTTGTCCTCATTCCAGGATATTCATGCCATTGGATTAAGCAATGGTGGTGAAGGGGGATTCTTTGGTAACCCAAATATTGGAGTCGTGAGTTGGCTAACACTGCCTATGTATGGGCTTGATTTTGGATGGGGGAAGGAGATTTACTTTGGTCCTGGAACTCATGATTGTGATGGCGGCACATTGATCCTCCCTGATCATGAATGTGATGGTTCTTTAGTTATCCAGTTGTGTCTGCAAGTGGACTGCGTGGATGCGTTCAAGAAATGCTTTTATGAAGACATCGTATGCTGAATTTGACGATAACGATGGTGATATATGATAAGTTGGGAACTTCTATCCTTCAACCAAAAATATTGAGTTGTGTTTTGTTTGCTCCGTAAGCAAAATATGAAGTAGTGAATAAATTTAATACTTCAGTGCTATTGTGATCCCCTTCAATAAGAGCCTAAAAAATGTAATTACTTTGATGCCATTAAATATACTCTCTCTTTGCTATCTTTTATGGTCACTTGAAAATTTTACCCCAATATATATATAGATGAGATTACAAGACATATTCAGGATGAGATACCGTGATGTATGCTATTTGTAGATGACATTGTCTTAATAGATGAGACGAGAGGATGAGACGAGAGAATGAGTGAATACTAAGTTAGAATTGTGGCATAAAACGTTAGAAACAAAAGGGTTTAGGCTAAGTCGATGTAAAACGGAATATATGGAATGCAAATTTAGTTAAAATAGAATAACTGAAGATATAGAAGTAAGTTTGGGCACACAAAAGATTGTAGAGAAAGAAAACTTTAGGTACCTTGGATCTGTTGTGCAACAGGATGGAGTGATTGATACTGATGTAAAGCATAGGATTCAGGCCGGGTGGACCAAATGGAGGAGTGTTTCGGATGTCTTGTGTGATCGAAAAGTCCCCCTCAAAGTGAAAGGAATGTATTATAAGGTGGCGGTAAGACCTGCATTATTCTATGGATCGGAGTGTTGGGTAGTAAAGTATAATCATATTCAAAAGATGGCAATTGCGGAGATGGGAATGCTAAGATGGATCTATAGGATCACAAGGAGAGATAGGATTAGAAATGAAGAGATTAGGGGCAAAGTAGGAATAGCACCAATTGAAGATAAAATGAGAGAAAATCATTTAAGATGGTTCGGCTATGTTAGAAGACGTCTAATGGAGGCACTGGTTAAAAGATGTGAAAGTATAGAGATTGCCAGGAGTAGGAAAGGGAGAGGGAGACCTAAGAGAAGTTGGAAAGAAACAATTAGACATGACCTTGTCTCTATGGATCTAACGGAGGACATGGCCCAAAATAGATTTGATTGGTGTCGTCAAATCCATATAGCCGACCCCACCTAGTGGGAAAAGGCTTAGTTTGGTTTAGTTTGGTTTATATATATGTATGTATCTGTAGTTGTCACTGTGTATGTCTCTAGCCAAATCAGATAGTTATGTAAATTAAGGATTTAATTGCTATAGTTGAAGTGGGACTCCTAAAATAAGATTAAGAATAAGCGCAAAAATACAAGCAAGCATTATAGACCAAAAAAAAAAAGCTCCTTCATCACTAGTGTTAATGATGTGACTTCAAATAATATTTTTTTTTTTGTCTTTCTCGCAATTGTAAATTTCATACTGGATAGCATATTAGTCTTTTTAGTTAGTATGATGCCTATTAGACTATTTATATCAATACATATGCCTATTAGGCTATTTCGAAGTTATTTCCATAAAAGGATGTATTTATAATAAAAATATATATATTACACAGAGAGAAATTAATTTATTGCTCAATTAACACTAGTAGAGAGATGGATATAGGGGACCGGCCGAACACTCAATCTCCTTCAGGCAATCGTGTAAAGGATTTTAGACGACCGCTAAATTGGTTTGATCTTCTTGAGGCGGTTGTTAAAAGTCTTATTGCTTTCCCCAAAACCCATTTTTCCCCACTCAGTCATTTTTCCTCCGCACCCTCATTCTCTCTCTTTCTTTCTCTCTTTCTCTCTTTGTATCTCTTCTGCTCTGTTATGCTCCTAACTTAATTGTTCAGAATGGATGGCATGAGAATATGGGATTGAATTAAAACTAATTAAAATTTAGCATAAGTTAATGTCATAAATATCAATTAAATATTAATAAATATCCCTCATTTTTATAAAAGAATATTAAAGAATATCTCCAATTATTGAACAATGACAAAATCCAGTTCCACATCATATTAGGGATAGCATTTAATACTTACATGGGTAGAATATGTATTATAATCATGTTCACATATTCCAAATTTATTATATTATGAATGTAAACATCAAACTCAAACTCAAGGTCATACAATCTATAATATTAATGACTCAGTTCTCAGTTTAGGAAAATAAACATAATTATTATATATAATTAATATCGAACTTAGGCTACTCAAGCCTAAGCTACTATGTATTCCACATCGGGAATCAGGTAACTGTAATTCCTAATTTATATCTCTTATTTCATAACCAAACTCATGATTAGTAGAATAAATCATACATCTCATCAATAAATGTGACAGCTACATTATCTCAATATCTCAACACATAAAAATAACCCATACAATCTCTTGTAATGGGAAATGACGGAATATAATGCTAACGCATACTCTAGTCTTCATCTACTCCCAAGCTTATCCTGGGACAAGTAACACTTAGCAAAGCACGCGAGATCATGAACTACACGTTTAATGCTTATGGTGAATAATAATCCCAATATATATAATCACAGGTAGGGAACTATGTTACACCCCGATCGGTGTAAGATCCAGGGGAACCATGTTACATCCTTTAGCCCTTCTGCTAGGGAACCGTGTTACACCCCCTGGCACTTTTGCTAGGGAACCACGTTACACCCCAAATGAAACATCTGCTTTACTCAAGCATGGACTACCTATAATACGGAGAAAATCTCATAAACATATCTCATAATTAATGTCCAATTCTAAGTGACTAAGTTCGGGTCATATATATCAACTAGGGATCATTCGATATTTTTAAAAACTCATTTTATCATTCTTTCTCAAAATCATGGATTCCGTTCATATACGTGACCCATGCATCGGCACGTCAACAATATCACAATGGGACTCTTGGCCAATCCACCTAAATTCATAACCGGATGAAACCAACTAGCCCTTGGACGCTACCTCCTGAGATGCCCAGTTAATTCATTCTAATATGTTTGACTTATGCTAATCCTATTGATTTATCTAAACCCTTTTGTTCACTGGTTATCTTTATTAACATGGGTGTGGTGGTGGTGCTACATTGGAATGTGTTGGAAATTTATGGTTTGGCTATACCATGATCTGTGTAGGAAGCTATGGAATGCTGGCTACTATTACTACAGGATGGTTGAGTTGCTGCTTGTTAAACCTCAGTTCTACTCTACATTGTGTTCGTATTCTGGGAATGTTGTTGCTACTTTAATTCCTGGAACCCCATTTGCTACAATATATGGAATCTGAGCTTATGGGCTATTCTATGGTGCTTGATTACAGTGCAATTTTTCCTATAATAGCCTCAGAATTTCTGTAATTACTACATTCCTGTTACTTTTTACGGGGCTAAATTATGCTCTTGTTGTCATGGATGTATGTCTGTTGCTGCATATTTGCATCATGGCTTGGCTGGTTTTACTGGCTTGTACAACTATACAGTCATTAAGGTGTTCATCTTTATGTTATAATGGGATTGGAGGCTGTTATATTGTGGTACACTGAAATTCTACTACGTGACTATGCTATTATCCTTACTTGATGTTATTTCTATGTTGGATTAGCATCTATAGGTAAGGCTATAGATGTGTTTACAACATAGAAATGGTGTCTGGTTGTTCTCATTTTGAAAGGAGATGATCATGAGTAAATCCATCATATTTAAGCTTTTTGTGGTTTAGACATTGTGATGCTTAATTTAACCAATATGATGTTTGGTTTTCAAAGTTTGTAATAACGGGGGTATGCCCCTATGTTCTTGTAATATTATTTAACTTTATATAATAAAATACTTTACCTATCAAAAGAAAAAAAAGGAAACCACCTGATTGTACTATAAAACGTACAATCGTGAGCATTATTTTGAGGATTTTTATGTGAATTCATACCATAAATGAATGGAAATACGAGTTTTCTTGCATTAATGAAGGTTTGGTGTGATTTACATGTATTTGAATAGAAAATGAAAGACATTAAACCAGAAAAGATCAACTCAACAAAGTGGTTCAAACACATAGCTTGTTCGAATGTTGGTTCTAAAAACAGAAGTTGTAGAAAATAGAAAAACAACGAAAAATTCTAAGTATGGAAAGTTGGTTTGAACCTTTGTTCGAACCATGACTTGTTCGAACCTTTGTTTTAACAACAGAAGGCATGCCAAAGCTCAGATGCTGAAAATTTTCAAGTGTTAGAAAGTCGTTTGAACACACGTTCAAACCAACCTGTATTTTCGGGAAGTTTTGTAATCTTATTATGTTTTGATAGGGCAATTGAGTACTTTTGTTTTATATTATAAATAGGCAAGAGCAGGGTCATTTGGGAGAGCTTTTTCATTACATTAGATAGTTAGATAGTAGGTTAGATTAGAGAGATTTTGAAGGGTTTCTTCATATCCTCACCTAGAATTTCAATTTCTTTTGTAATCTTCTATTTCTCTTTGTAATTCTATGCAACTAGAATAGATCACGGCAAAGGGGCTATTAGATCCTTGAAGATTTTTTTGTATTGGAATCAATTGAGGTACAATTTGCAATTTAATTTTAACCTTTACATATTTGGATGTTGATTGATTTTAATTTTTTCGATTTCTCTTTTGTATATGATTTCCACTTTGCCTTTTCATGCTATTATGTATGTTTAGTACTTATATTGAAATAGTATGCCCACTAGGTGTTTGAAAGAATGTCTCAATGGGTGTCTTACATAAAAACTTCTCATGTTCACATGCTTTTCTGGACTTTGTATGCACGCCAAGTGTTTGTATACATAGTGCTTGTGTTGAGTGTGATTACATGTTAGGCCTTTGTTAGAATACTTACATCCCTAGATCAATTATGCAGGCTATGTATATTTGATGCTATGTTTCTCTATGCATTCTAGCAATTGGACTTAATTTCTTCAAATCAACCCATTCCTTGATGGCTTCACCTAGATGCATATAGGTAGAACATGTTCGCCCTCAAATTGGTCCATTGCATATTAGTTGGACAGTTCATCCTTGGTCCCTAACCATTTAAATGTCATAGTTTTAATTCATTTTCATTTATTTTGTATTAGGTTTAATTGTTGCCTCCTAATTGTTTGATCAAATGCCTAGGTAAGTTCTATTTTTAGAATCCGAATCAATTTTCTATAATTTTCATTATGTGACACCTACCAAGTAGTGGAAGAAGAATTGAGAGTAGCAAAGCCTCTCACTGTGAGTACGACTGGTACTTTACCGTTAGAAATTTATATTGCTACATCGGACCACCTTGCACGTAGGGTGTAAATCCACATTGTGGAATGACAAGCACTACCCTAACCCAACACACATGATATGCTCAATCATGCATCATAATTCACATACTTGTTTCATCAATAGATATTAAAAAGGTTTGACTTAATCATAGATATTATTTTGCTACAATTGGTCGACCCATTCTAGGGTTGGGGTTGACTCCATTCAAATTCTAGTTAAAGGGAAGGGTATTCTACTGGATGGGGTCAACACCTTTAGGGGCCCAGATCCACTCCAGTCATACATTACACAAAAAGGATGTACACTGCCAAAGTGGGTCAATCCCTTTGCTGATAGGGCCGACTCCAACTCACATATTCAAGTATTTATGTATGCAAATGCCACCATCAAGCATATATATGTATTTATGTGCATATATATACACATCTATGCAAACATTTACTCAAATCCTCAAAAATCATTAATAATCAAAAATTAACAAGTCTAAATCTTCCTAAGCATGAGTTTAACACAAAACTAAGTCTCACTTACCTCAGATCTGAAGAAAAAGTGAAGAAAGGTAAAGAAAACCTAAAGTTTCAAAACTTCTTTCTTCATTATCTTTCACCTCGGGTGGAATCACCATGATCCAATACCGCCATGATAATCACAACACTGGAAATACTAGGAATTGATTATTTTTTACCTCTAACCCTCACTTTCTCTCTCTACCTTCTCTCTCCTCTCTTTCTTTCTTCCTCTCTATCCCTTTTCTCGTTGTAGCTTTTGGAACCTAAAAAAAAAAAAAGAAAAGAAAAGATAAAGAAAAGATAAAGAAAAGAAAAGAAGAGATAGGTTGGGCCCCCTTGCCTAACTTTTCCAACCCCATACCACTTCGAGCCAAATCCGACCCCTAGGAAAAATTAAACAAACCTATTTATCCAAACCCAACCTCGGTCTAAATAATTTATTAGCCCAAAATAACATATAAATGGCCAAAAATTAAAGACCAGATATTGCAAGCCAACACTCTCTCTCCCACCATCTGCATACGCCCTCCCCTGCACCATTATTCTCCATCTTTTCCCCTCTGTGGCCTGTCTCCAATTGCAATCAATGTCACTTTCGCCCCATCGGGAGAGCTATGGCCACTCTATCCCTACTATTGATAGCTCCACAGTGAAAGCAAGAATAAGCTCCATTCACTAGTCTCTCCTTCTCTATCACTTCATACTGTAGGTATGCTCACTCTTCTCCATTCTATAGGTTTGGGTTGGATTGGGGATCGGGCATTGTTATGTTTGGGTGGGGGTCCTTATAGCCCGTGGTGAGAATTATTAAGGGAAAGGAAAATCGTATATATGGGTTGTTTGGAAGTAGACCTGTTAGTAGGTTAGATTTAGTCTAGATTCAACCCAGACTAGATCCAATAATGTCAGACCAAATCTATCCAATTAAATTCATGACCTAATGGATCTAGATTAGTTGGGTCCAAGAACTAACAGATCTGGACCCAAATGTTTTGCCAGAACCACTATTTTTAAAAGTAAAATTTTTAAAAGTAAAAATAAAAAATTTAGAAATACTTACAAATAAAAAAATTACATGAAATAAAATTAATTAAAAAACTATTTTACTTACTCTCCATATATATACGAAGTAAACATGAATAATTATGATAATATATATATACACAATTTACATGTATAGGTTATGCTTTCCATGTGCGACTTTCTTTATCCCGCCCCTTTGATCGAAGAGTGCCTGCATAAGTTATTGGCACATAGATAGAGAGGGGGGATGGGGGGGAGAGAGAGAGAGAGATCTACGAAGAGTAAAATGACCTCCAATTGTCGTCAACAATGTAATGGCCAACGGTCTCTTGCTACTACTTCTTGGATCAGATCGGTAGAAAAGAAGAGACTGAGGGCTAATTTGAGAAAAGTTATGAAATTATAATTTAAAACAAATTATTTTTCAAAATATGTCAAATCCAATTTGGATCTTACAAATTGGATCCGATTATTTTTAAATCTATATCGAATCCATCGTAATTGGATCTGGATCTAATGGATTTGGTTCAGATTAGATCCCGATCCATCCCATTAATAGGCCTATTTGGAAGTATTGAGCTTGGTTTGGCATTGTTAGAGTAGTTTCCAGTTTTGTGAAAATTTTATAAGAAAATTTTGTGAAAGATAATTATATGATTAGTTGATTTTTATTATTTTGAATGTTGAATGTATAATTGTTGATTAAGTATATATTATTGGTTGAATTTAGAATGTTGAATGTGTAATTGTTTATTAATGTTGATTGTTGATTAATTGTTGATTATTGTTAAAAACTATAATTATTGATTAATGTTGAGTAATTGTCGATTTAAATTGGGGAATTGAATTGCTAATGTGATTTAGAAGAGTGGGAAATAAGAAATTGGAAGGAGTAGTTGTTGATTGCTATTGATTTAAGGCAATGGATTATAGGAATTTTTTTTTTTTTTTGGGTAAGTTTGGATTAATGGGAATAATTTCAAAGTATTGGGGGATACCCAATTTACGAAAGAATCATGCATCTATATGATCTATATAAGATATAAGGATTCGTTAATTTGTACAAAAGTTACCATTTAACATATTACATGTAAATTTCATAGATTGAAAGCTCTAACTTCAACTTCATGTTTAATGATCTTTAAGATGTAATGACTTGTGTTGGAGATTCCATTGAATATCCTTGCATTTTGCTCCAATCAAATATGATGAATGGTTGCTGACCAGCAAGTTTGCAAACAAAATCTTCCCATGATTTCCTACTAAATTTTCCAATGGCCCATTCAATTTCATTGCTCCAATTTTGTCTTCTAGCCATAATGCAGCACATGTTGCAAATGGTGAACCATGATCATCAAAAAATGGACATGAGAAGATAGGTGGTTAAGGGATTCATTTGCTGACCTGCGAAGTACACAAAGAGAGCTGCTAGTTATGCCTTAGCTGGTGCTTCTATCAAGAGTGCTGAGCTTTCCTTTTATCGCTAACCAAGCAATAAAACCATGCTTTGGTATGTGCATTGGGAATCATATCAATTTATGCCAATTAACTTTAGCGTGGTGGTGTCTTAAGGTGTTCCATGTAGCTGCAGCTAAGTAGCTTTTGGATCTAGTAACAGTCCAATTGAACTTATCTTCTTGCTACATGATACGAAGCAAGTTTGGGCCATGAGTAGACATGTTTTTTTGAACCTCCCATGTTGTAAGGTAAGGCCATCTCCAGTTATTATTTGAAATGATGGATGGGACTTTGGAATTGATGGATATGCCTGCATCAAGATCAACTCTTTGTCCATATCTTGGTATCAAGGGCCCAAAGGATTCCAGTTTCCATACCATAAAGAGACTAAATTCCCATTCCCGATAGTGTAGTTAGAGATTTGAAGGGCCAGTGTTCGCAGCTTGAGAATTTTTCTCCATGACCAAGGGGAATCAGATGGTGATTTGCGACTCCAAAAGTCTTTACCTTTCAAAAGATGTTTCCTAGCACCATTGGACCTATAATGAAGCTTTTTTGGAACATAGATTCCAAATATGTCTCAGCATGGATGCCTTTTTCCAGTCTTCTAACTTTTTAGTTCCCAAATCCCTTTCAGATTTTGGACAACAAATATCTTCCCAGGACATCTTACTCCCACGCAATTTTAAGTCTGTGCCCGACCAAAGAATCTTCTAACTATTTGCTCAATCATAAGATAGATCTTCTTAGGCAGGATGAAGTATAGACTCCAATATATTTGAATGATAAAAAGTGTTGATTTAATGAGTTGGAGTCGCCCAGCATATGATATGATAATGTTTTGTTGGACCAGCTTTGAACTATTTTCACAACCTTTTCAATCAGCTCCAAGCAATCTGCATACCTGGGTTTGGTTGATATCAATGGAACTCCTAGGAACTTAAAAATTTTCTTTTTGAAAGCCAATGACAAAGTTTAGGTTCTCCTTTGTAGATTCTGAAGTCCCTACCGTGTAGATCTTGCTTCCGGTATTATTAGGAAGCAAGCCAAAGAATTTGTGGAATTCTAAGAGTGTTTGCTTTGTAATAAGGAATGATGGCTCATCTGGAGTGCATAGAATGAATAGATCATCAGCAAAAAAAAGGTGAGCTATAATAAGATCCTTACATTTTGGGTGGAAATTGAAGCTACCCTCACCACTATTCTTGATGAATAAACTGGAAAAGAATTCCATCACCGAAATAAAAAAAATACAGAGACATGGGATCCCCTTGTCTTCAACCTTTACACTTGCAAAATGGCCTTCTGGAGAGGCATTTATGAAGAATGAGAATTAAGGGGAGGTGATGCATGCTTCTATCCGACCTCTAAATTCAAGAGGGAATCCCAGAGCTTTGATAATGTCCAGGATGAGAGGCCATGAAGCATAGCCAAAAGCTTTCATAAGATCACTCTTGATAGCACATCTTAGGGACATATAGGTTGATTTGCCTTTAGTAAATGCTGATTGAATAGAGCTGATGACATGTTACAAGGTTTCTTTAAGGAGATTGGCAATAATTTTTGAGATTATAGGAATTAATTGTAAGTAGCTATTTAGAATTTAAATTTAAAATTTTGTTTTATTTATCAATTTTAAACTGTCATAATTACAATTAAAATTAATTATAAAATATATAACAACTATAATAATTCAAAAATTTGAATTAAAAATTAAATTAAATTCAACCACTATAAAAATTTATAATAATAATTTAAAATTAATTGAATCATAAAAAAATTTCAAAATTATATTCAACCACAAAACAATTCAAAATTATGGGTAATCACAAAAAATCTATACATTAATTAAAACTTAAATTCAATGTAAAAAATTTCAAAATTAATTCAATGTTCATTCCATTGAAAAAGAAAATTAAAAAAATAAAAAAGGAAAAAAAATGAGAAAAATAAAAAGAAAGCAAAACTCTAGTGAATGTTCCCCTAAAATTCAATTAAGGATACTATTTGTTTCAAATTAAATTATGTTTAAATATAATTAGGGATAAAATTCAGTTAGTGCTAAAATTGTTTAGGCTTAAAAATAAATATTCCAAATTTAAAGTACAGTTAAATTTAATAAGGGTTTATTTTCATTAATTGTTAATAGTGTAATATATATTAAATTAGGTATAAACACAAATTACTGTTAAAATTCATTACGGCTTAAAATTAATTATTTCAAATTTGAATTAGGGTTAACTTACCTGGGAAAGAAAATTCAATACAGGGTTAAATGTTCTCTAAGGCTAAATTCAATACAGAGTTAAATTCAATACTATCTAGAGATCTCAACAAAGGATTGGCACCATACCAAACATCCCCTGTTATGGTGGCACCGATGAGTTAATATCTTCATGCATGTGCATACATTCATATTTGAAAATAAACTTAGAACCATTTGAGAATCGTATCACAGTAGTCAATTTGTTCATCGTTATGCGACGAGTTGGATCTTCCAACACTTAATTCTTTGTTATGATGATGATGCACAAATTGACGTATGCAATGCTTGAATTATCCAGTTCAAATAGTTTGGAAATGTAATAATTCATCTTGTACTCAATGATACTCATGCTACTTCTATGCTGGGCGAGGTTTCATGCAGTTACTCCCATTGTTCCCTAGGTATATACTTGGAGAATTGCACGGAGATATTGCTAAAATTTCGTCTTGCGATAGAACGGGGCATTAAAGGCGTTGAGTAGGAGTCGGATCGTGCATTCTTGAATGGGATAGGACCAACCACCCTTTAGTGAGAAGCCTTTCGGTGTTTTCAAAAGAACATACATGTAACGAGTTCTTTCTTCAATTTCTGAATCACATTTCATAGACTTTTTTAGAACATTTGACAATGTTGGTCTTTAAGGAATAGATAAGACCAAGATTGACATACTGGATAGGTTGTTAAGATGATATGTTCAAGGGATTGAAGAGTTCATTGTGTATACCCATACACTGGATCAACAATTAATCCATTACCCCTGCAGAAAGTGTATTAATTGGTGTCATTTCACACGAGATGTTATAAGGGACCATCTACGGAGGCACGAGACATATAAGAACTAGACAAACCATAGTGAGGCTTATGCTTCGTTACGGTGATGTGAGGAAAGAGTAAGATTAAATGAAGATGTTATGCTAGGGGATCAGATGATAAAAATGATGAAGGAGATCATGGCTAGGATGCTTGCTATAGAACTACTAAGATTGATGAAATAGGTGCTATTAATTCCAGGTCCATTGCCACCGAAGATTGATTGAGGATTTTTAGAATTCTCGATGATACAGACACCGAATTCTATCTCGGATGTCAGGATTATAGTCAGTTATCTTTCATTGTTGAGCTATTGCACTTAAAAGTTTTGAATCAGTGGATTAATAGCTCACTCAACATATTACTGGAGTTATTGATAACGATCCTCTTAGAGTGTGCAAAGGTTTGCAAGTCCTATTATCGAGCCTATAAGCTAATTGAAGATTTGGGCTTCACATACGAGGCATGGGATACATTCTTAAGGAGTTATATGTTGTGATTAGCATGCAACGTTGTACAATTCTATATCCATTAAGCATGCTAATTATGCATTTATATTTGTTATTGGCATGGTATTAGCTAATTATCTTATTCCATGCATTCTTGGTGTTTGTGTGTTTCAAATGATATAACTTGTCCCTTTAGGTCTAAATGATACTAAGAATAGATGTGAGGAGAAGCCAAGGTAAGCCAGAATAAAGAAGTGCAAGAAAAGAACTTAGGGGTCATTGGAGTATTTCACCAAACACTTGGTGTACATGGGAAAAATAACCCCAAGCCACAAATGCCGACATGTCCAAGAATCCCTAAGAATTTCTCAACCTCCTTAGAGCCCTTCCTATGCATAGGATCAATTACCATGGTTGCTAGGGTAAAGAAAATGGTCTTAAGCTCAAACTGGTTGAACTGATTTTGTAGTAGAAAATTCAGCACGATACCCTTTCATTATCCTAGCCATAACTTTTCACTCGCAATCAAATTGAAGTGATTCGTTTTGGGTTGGAAAGAAGACTCAATGATCTACACTTTCATGTTTTAGTCAAAGCCTAATTTGATTGTATTTAAGGTCAAAAATTGCATCAAAAATCAAGAATAGAAAGCTCGAGAAGTGCTTCCATGGGCACCCCACATCCACCATGGGTGCCCTTTAGAGGCCATGGGTGCCCTACCATGAATCAGATAGGCACCCATCGAAAGTTGAGTTTTGGTTGATTCATTGAGGACTTTCATCAAACAATTGGGGAAATCATGCCATGGGTACCCACATCCGTCGTGGGCGCTCTTCATGCAGACTTTTGGTTTTCTTAATTTGACTCGATGTTCCTATTTTACCCTTAATTGTAGGACATTTATAAATAAGGGGTTTTCGGAACGTTGGGCTCTCTTCTCTTCTTTCCTCGTTGTTCTTTTTATCCACTTCTCTTTTCTTTTTAGTTTTCATTAGTTATGTTAGATTAGCGTTTAGATTTCAAGCTTTCAAGTACTATCTTTCAGATTATACTTCAAGACTTGTAAGTTTACTTTCAAAGTACATTTCGTAATTGATCTATTTTGCTTTGTACTTGGTTTTTCTTAATGAATTAGTGTATTTTATTAGTTTGTGTTTTCATTACGTTAACAGCTTAGTTTATTTCTTGGCTTCAAGCCATTGAAAGTGGTGGTGATAGTGTGGGTTAACTCAATTGTTTCTTTCTTGGCTTCAAGCCATTGAAAGTGGTGGTGATAGTGTGGGTTAACTCAAACATAAATGGTTTTTAAAGTAACATTGTTAGTAATTATCAGTTGGAATCTCATAATAAGCTAGGGTTCTTTCAAAATTAAGTCACTCGTGTTACAATCATAGTCCAGTTATGAGTTTCTACTCGTGCACATCAGATGTTTGGTTTAATGTCCTAGTAACTTGTGGATTATTTTCTAAAACACTAAATTTCAAAATCAAGTCACCCATGAAAATTCACACATGTACTGTGCTAGATATCCCAAACAATCAATCACATAAATAATTGAAAGCAGAAGGCAATATA
>QLOD02000016.1:15254581-15276515 GCA_003260245.2 Sideroxylon spinosum | reverse complement strand
TTTGAATCAACTCCCAGCCCATCATTATATCCACACAATTGTTCATATAAAGACAAAATTTTCACATCCAACAACACATGCTTCTGTCAAACAAACTAAACAAACTAAGATTTATATATATAATATACGGAGTATAGTGGATTCCGCCCCTTACCTGGCTTTGGTAAATTGGAAAAAAAAGTTTGCTCGGCGATTCTGAAAAGAAACACACAGCTGCACCGATCGAAAATATTAGGGTTATTTATTTATTTTTATTTTTTTTTTTGCATTATATATATAGTGATTGAAATAACTAACAACCCCTAACAACTTAATTAATTACCCATCACCCCATAGATTTAAGAAAAATAAAATATTCTCCCTAAAATTTTAAAAAATATATATATATATATATATATTTTTTGTTTCAAAGGTAACCAAAAATTTACCTTTTTAAAAAAATTAATAACACAATATTCAAATTAATAAATTTAAATAAAAAATTATTTAATTTATTAAATAATTAAATACGAAATAAATCCGGATCATTACATTAATTGCTATGGCCCCGTTTGGTAACATTTTTATTTTTAGTTTATGTTTTTAAAATTCTGTAAACTGACAACAAAAAATGTTTGCTAAATCTGTTTTCGTTTTTTGGTTTTTCAAAAAAATGAAAACTTAAACAAAAAAACGAAAACAAAAAAAAAAGTGTTTCTACTCTGTTTTCTTTTTCTGTTGTAAATATTTTTATAAATTTAATTATCATATTAAAATAAATTACTTTATTCAAATATTTTACTAAACTAAAATTAGTATTAATAAATAATATAATTTAATTAAATAAATTTGTAATATATGTATTAATTATTTTTTATAAATAATTAAATTAAACTAATTATTAAATAAATTTATTTAATAGGAAATATTAATTATTAAATTATTATTAATAAATTAAAAATTATAATTTAATACAATAATTAATTTAATTTAATTAATATGAATATATTTTATTAAATAAGTTTGATAAAGTATAATTTAATTTGACTATGATATTTTACTAAAATAATTTAGTAAGATATATTTTTAATTTAGTTAATTTAATTTAGTAATTACTTTAATTAATATAAAATATATATTTTGAATTAATTTTAATAAATAATAAAATAAATTAATTAATTTAACTTAAATTTTATACTTAATTAATTAATTAATTAAACTAATGTTGAATATATTTTATTAACTTATTTTTAATAAATATCAAAATTAGATTAATTAACTAAATTTAATTTAGTTATTTTTAACTAATATTAAATATATTTTATTAAATCATTTTTCATAAATGTCATAATTAAATTATTGGAATTATTATGAAATATATTTTAGTAAATATTATAATGAAATTGTAATTAATATATTTTATATTTATTGGATTAAATAACATAGTAATTATATTTATTCAATTTTTAAATAAAAAATATAATTAAATTAATATGAAATATATTTTTTAATTCTATTAAATTTTAGAAACTAATAAAATTAAATATTTTATGAAAATAAGGAAATTAATAATTATAAATAAAACTACATTTCCAAACACAGTTTCAGTTTTCCTTTTAGAAGAAATAAACAACAACAGAAAACACAAAACACAAAACGACAACAGAAAAACAATAACAGAAAAACGACAGTATTGTCAAACGGGTACTATATAATTGAAAATCGAACTATTCCATTCATATACAAGATTAGTTTAATTTCGAATCTAAAAATTTTCAACCTGATCACTTTAACTTGATTCTTGAATTAATATATTTCTAGGTATCACCCAATTTCGATTTTAATATTCTAATTTTGTGCAGAACTCATTAACATGTTATGAGCTAAATCCTGTACACCAATATTTCAATACACCAAATATTCACCATTCAACTCCTGTCAGTCCTTTACAGTATATAAGTACTGAGTCAAATTATTATTTATATTAAAATAATTTCAAATTTTTCTATAAAAATAACTGCATGAATTTTATTACATCATTATAATTATCTTTAAAAAACCAATTTATTACAAATATATATCATCTTTTCCTATTAATCAATAATTTTAACTTTTTTACCGCACACACCAAAAATCCTTCTCCCCCCAGGGCGGGAGGTCTGTTATGAGCAAAATGAACCGTTTAAATTGAAAGTGCGTAATTATTTAATTTATGTGGTGTTTGGTAGAAAAAGTAAAAAATTTGTGTAAAAAAGACACCTAATAAAATTTAATTAAAAAAATTAAAAATTTAATAAAAATTAAGGAAATGTTAAATGCACTCTTTTATTAACTTACCTCATTCCACATTACTCTTTTTCATTAATGCAATTGTTAAATAAGAAAAGTTAATATAGAATAGTATAAATATTCTGATCTTAAAGATTAAAGTTTTTTGGTATTCTTTTATTAAATAGACAAAACACCCCTGCACGCCTCTCTAATTCATCGAATTAATCAAAGCCTGGAACTATCTGAAGAAGTGACACATATTATCGATGGAATGATAAGCATAGCTTTCACCATCACCAGATAATTAAGCACTCGCATGACAGCAACATCTATACTGCAAGAGCAATGTTTTCTGGACTATTTGCTTCAAATAATTGAACAAAGATTAAGTTGTTGCGAAACTTTTTTATATTAATTCATATCATTCACGGTGCGGTCATTTTTGAATCAAAAATTTATTTTAAAAAAAAAGAATAGAGATTTAAAATTCTTCTATTTTTTTTAAATTGTTATAAAAATAGAAATAAAAAGAAATAAAATTTAAGAATAAAAAATTAAAAATTAATATATAATTAATGATTTTTATTTTATTTAAAATTTTTGAATCCATCCAAATAAAGATATTGATTAAGTTTTATACTTTTCATATCTTTTCTTATCTTTTATTTTTCCTTTTCTCTTCCTTTTACTTTTTTTTTTTTTAATCAATTATGGTTCCAAACATACTATTGTGGAACCTAACATCAAATCTTATGTCAATCCGGTAACAACTTGATCCACAAGGGCGGACCTAAAAAATTTAGAGTCCAGGGTGAAATATTTAATTAGACAAAAAAAATTCTTCTATTAATAAAATTCTTCTGTTAAACAACTCTAAAACTTAAATTGTTGTGTACTGTGAAGCATATCTGAAAAATTCCCTCTACTAAAAGTGTTTTGAATGGATATTGAAATTAGTGTAAGTTGTGATGACTTTATATTTTTTGAAAAAATGATAAGACATTTAATTTTGGTATAAAAAAAAAAAAAAAAGAAAAAGAACTGATGTGAAACTGGATTGCATGAATATCATAAAGAGTCTTTAAGATTTCAATAATAAATGGGAAAGGATTTTATTCGTAAAAATCCTCAAGGTGAAAGGTACTCGCAGACCACACGATTGGATAAAAGAGATCTTATAAGAATATGATACTTTTAAATTAGATATATCACTATATATATTTATATAATAAAACGGGATGATTTTTAAAATGTTCCTCTTACAAAGTTAAGAATTAATTTTTCTTTCATTTAATTATTAAGATTTCAATTTTTGTTTTGGTGAACTCACTATTATCATCTCATAAAATAATTTTTATATTTTAAATTTCATCATGTTTTAATGGTGAAGTTCATATATAATTCAAAACTAACAACTTAAATTCCGCATAATTATAATTTCAAGAAAATTGAATCTTCCCAATTAAAGCACCATAATTTATCTTTTCTTTTATGTTATTTATCAAAAATTAATTAGAGAGAGAGAGCAAAACACATGAGTTTTGGAAAAAAAGTTAGAATTATGTATTATTATAATTTTTTCTATTTAAAATATTTGTCCAATATTTCAACTATATAGGAAACTTAATATTAACTTTATTCATAATGTTGTAGACACGGATTATTACTAGTATTTATGGGACCTTATCAAAATAAATAAATAAATAATTCGTTACTTTTTTATTGAAACAAATAATTTTTACACATATGGACATGAACTTTTAAATTTTTTTTTTTTAACAAATGAGATTAACATACCTAAAAAACTTTATCTTTTAAAAAATAAAACAAATTCTAGAAGACAAAAATAAATAAATAAATAAATAAGCCGCTACCACCAAAAATCAGTTTCCGGTACTCAAATCAAGCCTTACTATGTTATAAAACTAGAGGGAGTGAAGAATGATTGAGACGTGTCGATTTTCTTTTTCTGTTTTTTCTTTTTTGTATTTTATTTTTTATTAGTTTGTAATAAATGATTATACTGTTATTAATGGTATTTAGATCATTTATTAAAGGAATTAGTTGATATATATATTTATTGATGAAAAAGAGAAATGATAAATGTATTCATTTATTAATTTCTCCTATTCCACATTAATCTTACTCATTAAAACTATTATATAGTGGAAAAAACTAAATAGAAGAGTGTAATATCCCCAACCATTAAAATATACAAATATGAATTAATGACTTTGTGCTTTTTGTTTTTGTTTTTTTTCCGGGGAGGGGGCTGTTGTCGTAATTCATACTTAAAATAGTTAGCTATAGACTTTAGATTGTTAAAATTCAAGTAAATTGGGGTTGAATAATATTTTTGCGTAGGCCATTTATTATTAAAAAAAAAAGAAAAGGAAAGAAAATCAGGATGGCATAGGCTTAAATTCAACTTGCATGAAGCATGTAAATATAAAAAAAAAAGAATAACTCTATTTTTTTTAGTTACAAACTCTTTGTTCAATTTTGTTGCATCATACTAAAAAGAATTGTTTTATTTAAATATTTTATTAAACTAAAATTATTTTTAGTAATTAATTAAATTAAATATTAAATAAAATAAAATAAATTCATTTAATTCATTTGAAATATAGATTATTAAATTATTTTTAATAAATAATAGAATATTATTAACAATAAATTCATCATTAATGACTTAATAATTAATTTGTTTCTATTAATTTAATTAATATAAAATATATTTAATTAAATTATTTTGAATAAAAATTAATTTTTAAAACTAATTTAATTTAATTTAATTTAATTTTTAATTTAATTTAATTCATTTAGTTAATATGAAATATATTTATTGAATTTATTACTAAATTAAATTAATTAATTTAACTTAAATTTAATAATTTATTTTATTTTATTTTATTTTATTTTTATTAATAATTGAGTTATTTAAATCATTGTAAAATAAATTTTATTCAATTATTTTTAATAAATAATATAATCAAATTATAAATTTATATTTTATGTTTATTGAATTTTATAATAGTTCTAGTTATTCCATTTTTTAATAATTATATAATTAAATTTTAATTTAATATATTTTATATTTATTGAATTAATTAATTTTTAATAATCAATTAATATAATTAATTAAATCAAATTAATATGGAATATATTTTATTAAATTCAATTAATTTTTTAAAAAATAATAAAATTATATGTTCTGTGAAAATAAAAAAATTAATAATTAAAAGTAAAATTATATTTCAAAACGTAGTTTTAATTTTCATTTCAGGAAAAAAAAAAGTACAATAGAAAATAAAAGAACAAAAAACATAAACAGAAAAATGACAGTGTTACCAACGGCCCAGTAGTAACTAGCTTTTTAACTTTTTGTTAATTTAACATTCTTACCCTTTAAGATATAAAAGAAGTTTAAGATATAAGAAAGTAAATTTAATCATTCTAAAAAGCTAAAAAATTAGTAGTTAGTAAGATTGGCCCTGTTAATCCTCTTATTTTTTAATATAATAGTTCAAATATATTTACGTGTTTTTTAATTAAAAATTTATAAATAATTTAAACTATTATATTCTAATCAAAACATTCATATTGTGTAGATGTCTACCTCCTCTTATTAGTGTAGCCCATGAACTTATATATTTCACCCAAACAAATTATAGCACCACTTGGTGTGTTAAAAAATAAAAAAAAATATCTAAAAATCACTAAAACTCTTGAACACATTTTACACATTTCATAATTTGTAAATTGTTTTTTATAAATTTCTATATATATATACATATCCCAATAAATTTTTACAAATCCCAATATCTTTTTTACAATTCGCAACAACTTTTTCAAAAATCCCAATAACTTTTTAACAAATTTTAACAAATATGATATACATTCAAGGGAATGGACTGAAAAAACTGTTCTCCAACTCTTGCATGCAGAAGCCAAAAAGTTCTACAACTTCCAACACAAATCTAACATAAATCCGTGTAAACAAACCAAAAAAGCTATTCCTACAATTTCTCTTTCTAAGTTGTTACCACAAAAGTCTAAAAGTTACATTATTTATCTCCAAAAATTATAATTTGGGTTAGACAAACCAAATGCTAAAAGTTATCTCAAATCAAATTTTTGCTTGGTTTTTTTTTTTTTTTTTTTTATCATTCCAAACGCATTGTATATGTTAAAGTTTCGATGTGATGGATACCCAAAACATAATACATGTCATTCTGTATATTTCCTTTACATTATTTTCTTAATTTGAGGTTATGTTCAAGAAAAAAAAAATTGGTGGCTCAATTATCAATTACGAGCTTTTTAACTTTTTCTAAAATGACTAATGTACTCTCTTATATTTTAAACTCCTGTTATATTTTGAAGGACAAAAATGTCAAATTAACAAATACATAAAAAGTTAGTTAATAAAAAATTAGCTTTTTTTTTCTCCTTTTCATACACAAATAAATAAATAAATAAGTAGAAACTAACTTTTTAGTAACTAGACAAAAAAAAAGGAAGGCGAACCCTTAGAGTTGACTCAACTGCTAAGACTTTAGGCTTACTCCTTAACTAGTAAGACCATGGATTTGCTCCCCAGTGGTCATTAGTTCGAGTCTTCTTAGGGCCACTAGAGGTTCGCCTAGTAGTTAACTCTAAGACTCCTATGGATTAGTTGAGATGTACGCAAACTGGTTCGTACATCTTGAGGTCTCAAAAAAACAATAGTTAAAAAAAAAATTAAGATTTTTCTTCCCAAACTCAACCTAAGCTTGATAAACCCAACTTCTAATTCAAGTTATTTTGGTAGCATCTGGAGTGTTAAAAAATAATAATAAAAAAATGGTTAACAATCGTGGTTTGGGGTAAGTTTTGGCGTTTGGTGTGTCTTATCCAAACTCAACTTTTTAGGTTGTACAGTACCCAAACTATTAGAACGGCTGCTGTCAGCCTGTTCTAATGGATTCAAAACTCTTGCAAAAGTTTCACCGGTTGCAGCTTTTTCACGGAGCAGAACGCTATCATTTCATTACCGGAAGCTCTCTGCTACGACCGTCCTCTGTACCTATAAGATTCCCAAAGATGGCCATCTTTCAATTAAAATCAGTGGTAAATGAAGAAATCAAACCTAGATCAAATGAGGTGGCGGTGCCCCTATTGGTTACAAAGCTCTAAAAGAAAAGCCCCACAATGAGGATCTTCAACCATTTTTCAGCGATCCTTTCTCCGACAAAGATCTACCGTTCGAGAAAGACACTTACCAGGTCCTCTTTCTTCCCCACGCACTCAAAGGCATTATCTCCCTTCTTATTTTATTTTTCATTCTCTAATCTCCTTTCCCTTCGATGCTTGTACCCGTACGATCTAATTTATAACATGTTGACTTTTCTCTACCCCTCTTTGAAATTAGTAAAGGGTCTTCTTTAGGTTTTGGATTCGTTGTCTATATTACTTATTTGCTTGCATTTGCTGATGCATTTGTAGCCATGCTTCGAAAACCCAACATCTAAAGCTCGTTGATAGAAACATACAGCACGCCGTCGGAACGGAACGGGGCCAACCGTTAGAATGGTTTTGGGTAGTTTAGAAACTGTCCTCAAGGTGATTGGATACTATTCTAACAGTTTCCATTAGCTGGTGCCTTGAATTTCTTTCATTCGTTATAAATTGCTTACAACGGTGGTACTTACACCCGTAGTCTTTACCGTTAAAATTGTTATTACAAATGTATAAATGCCAGCATCTACCTTAATACTTCCCAAATTTAGGGGGTAAAGAAGATGAACATTACATACTATGAACTTGTCATTTAACGTGTATTGCCACATGTTTCATTAGTTTCATTATGGACTCCATGGGCCCCCCATTCTCACCCTCAGATGAATTACACAATGTCGAGGGTACCATTCCCATCGGTTCGCAATCGCGAAGGGAAAGGGACAGAGGTTAAGCAAGCTGGGATTTTCACAAAACACGAATCTTACTCACCCTTACGGCATCTCTCATAGATGATGGCCATAAGAGAAGCAACTACCAATCCATAAGCAGTTGTAACCAGTTTCTAGAAAAATTCAACCGTATAACATCCCAAAAACTGACAGCAACCCAAATAAAATATAAAATGGCACAATTGGGTAAAGATTGGTGCGCATGGATGGATTTCAGAAACCGCATTCACGAGTAGCTTCAATGGGCTGGAATTGTGAGAGAAATACATGGGATGCGCCTAATTAGTGGTGGGTTGCACAGCAACAGGTGTGTTTTCATACCCTATTCCTATAACTCCATTTTCCCGTTACTCATTTACTCCATTTTCCTGTCACTCCACTGTCATAACATATAGATACTTGTTCATATTCTACATTGTTAATCACTCTTCCTATCTTTGATGCTGTTCTTTTTCCAGAATAACCCGCATATCATGAAATTTAGAACGAAGGGATTGGATCATACAAAATTGATGGAGAGGGTTTTTGGCAGAATTATCGTGACTGGAGAATATCATTGGACTCCATCATCGAGATCGCTGCCACCTGAGAATGGGGAAGCCTCAGGAATGCAAGAGCAGCCAGATTTCATTGCCTCGGGTGGCCCCCCACCAGTAGCCGATCCATACAATCAGTCGGATGGGGCTCAGGGGTTAAGCTCCGCAGGGGCACAGAGACGGAGGGATGATTACGATGATACAGATGAAGGACATAGTGGTTCCAGACGCCGCGCGAGCCATGCCGCCTGTATGAGCCAATCCATAGCTGATATGGCTGAGGCTATGTGGGGGAGAAACAACGAGGTTAAACTTATCTAGACTGAGTGTCCAAATTCAATGCAAAATTGTGTTGCGTCACTATTGTCCATTGAATCAATTGACAACACATCCGACTTGTATCAATTTGCCATTGACTTATTCATGACTGAGGTAAACAGAAATGCTTTTATAGCGCAGCTAGATAATGCTCACAAGATGAGGTGGTTATTGTACCAACATTACAAACACGAACAAGCACACCGCCGTACATCTAGTATTCTTCCACCAAGCGATTTTGCTACAGCTGGTTCAGACAACACTTCATAGGCTTACTTCCCTCCCCCCCAATAGAATGATGACTTCCAACGGTCAAGCGGATTCTTGGTTACCATCAATTTCGCATATATGTAGTTTATGTAACATTTCAATTATGATTTCAGGTACGAATATTACGAAACCAATACTGTATGCAGCAGTTCATTATTAACTGTTTATTTTAGACTAATTTATCACGTAATTTTACGCATTGTTTTCTTCTACCCTGACACAAAAAAATATATTACACGGAAATTTGTTTACCACTTCTCCATTGCCTTACTTTATTAAAATATAGATAGTATGTATACACTAACTCTTTTTGTTTCTTCTATAACATGTCATGTCTCTATTTCTTGTGTAGATTATAATCAATGGCGAACGACGACAACCACACGTCGCCCATAATAGAGCATATACTACAGGAGTTTCTGCAGAATGAGGTATTAACTGATGCAGGCGTTATTGCCACGTCTTCACTTGCCTATCAGTACTATTCCTTCTGCTTCCTGATGTAGCTTGCCATACCTCTGCCTCCCCTGGGTGAGTTTGGGTTAACGAGCTCCTAACAGACCATCTGCGGCGTTTGTACGAGGCGTGTCGTGTAAACAAATATGTTTTCACAACATTATGTAACGAACTAACCACGCTGTATGGTTTTGGTCAATGTTACAATGCTACTTTATCCGTGGAGGAGCGTGTTGCTATTTTCCTAAAAACATTGGCAAATAACATGTCAAACAGGCAACTCCATGAACAATACTAACACTCAGGTGAAACCATATCCCGCGGCTTTCACATGGTGTTATTAGCTGTGAAGCGTCTTGCTCGTGCTTACATTAAGCAAAAAACTGAACAAATGGCAACGCACTCCCACATCGTCAACAACTCTCGATACTTTCCATTCATGGTACGTCATTCTGTTATATATTACTTTCCTTCTTGACTATGCTTCCAAAATAATGTTGTATGACTTCTATCAAATATTATCTTTGTAGGATCGTATTGGTGCTTTGGATGGTATGCATGTAACTTGCATCCCTCCTTTTGACAAACAACTAGCATTTTGCTGTAGAAATGGGGTTTCACTCAAAATATTATTGTGGTCTGCGATTTCGATTAGCTTTTTACATTTATCTCGTATGACTGGGAAAAAAGTATACACAACAGTCTTATCTTCAAGAAAGTCATGTCTAACCCATATAAGGAGTTCTTATACCCTATTGGAGGTAAAATCCGCTACGAAACTTTAAATTTCTATCTTCGAAATTCTTACCAATTATTGTTTAACTTACTGCACACGTATATATTCTCACATATAGTTTTCTTTGTTATAGAGAACTACTATCTCGTCGATGCCGACTACCCTAATAAGAAAGGATTTCTCTCACTTTACAAGGGTGAACGGATGCATACACAACAATTCCAAACTAGTCATAGACCCAGAAACCTATGAGAACAGTTTAACGAGGCCCAAGTGTCATCGAACGTACTTTTGGTGTATGAAAAAAAAGATGGGCCATACTACGGGATATATTTCCTAACGCAGGTTGACAATGTTGGATGCTCAATGGGACTTCATAATTTCATACTCGAGCATGGAAGGAGGGATGACTTGGTTCTTAACACAGTTTTCAGTCCCCTAGACGAGCCCTCATCATCAAGACAAACATCTGCGCTTGATAATACGCCCTAACTTTATGATGAACGGATGAGATTGACATCGTGGAACTCGAAAGTGATTATGAGATGGATGCCATATGCGATAAGATTTGTAGACTGCTAAACTAGTTGCTGTAGAGTTCCAACCTGATTGCATGTATGACTATTATTTTTTTGTGTTGCTTACAATGAACCGTTACAGTCTTACGTAGTAATCTTTCTATGTCCTGAATTTCAGAAATTTTTCTATAAGTAGCCATTTAGACCTAAGTAATCCATGTGCCTCATACATATTAGTCTACATTGTCCATCCTTCTGTATAGATTTGTGCATAGTTGAATCTCCCTCTCACTCACTGGATGGGAGCTATAAACACTTATGTACATGTAACAAAGTCTAAGTTGCCGATGGTTTACTCTGGGATACTTTCCTTAGCCCTGTTTCATACATAATGGTTGTACGTATTAGCATCATGCAATATTTGGGCAGCTTCCTGACAGCCTTTGTTTAAATTACTTGTTACTTCTAGTGGTGTGAATTGAATATCACATGATATGTCTTGGTGGTACTCCACAATTCTAATGAAATCAAAGAATAGCAGTGCAGCTATGTAATGGGCAGAAATTATTTTGCATGCTTCCCATGGTTATTGTACTCTCTAGATGTTTTGTAACTCCACATATTAGCACGGGTGCGGATAACTTAGCTGTGTTGTGAACCATTTTTAGTTGGACATGCTACTTGTTAAGTTAATTTCCCTCTCACATCACATTGAAGAAATAAATAAGTCCTTTTCTATAGTAGGGATGACCGAAATGTTGAAGTATTTACTTTGATTTTCTTCATTCAGTTGTTTTGTTTAGGAGTTCCACCAGTGAAATTACTTGATTTTTCGAAATTGGATAAAAGAAGTTAACCACACTCATTGCTTGGGGGGGTTGGCCGTTACGTTAACAAAAGTTGGAAATGGTTCTTCGATTACAAATTGTGCTGTACGTTTCTGTAACTACTTTTCGTAAGTAAATCCTCCTCTTAGAAAGCGATGTAAGTTATTTCTAAAGAGATTTTAATTACTCAGTACATATAGTAGGGTGGTACGAAATTGCGCATTGAACTACATTGCAACAACGCACCAGAAATTTAATCATATTAAACTCTCAAAATAGAAAACGCATATGAGCAGCCAAATGAGTTTGGAGATGAACCCTTTCTTTTGTTTTGTATAAAAGACATTTAACACAATTTTCTTTGTTGTGCAAACTTTTTTTTCTTTTTTTTTGTCTTGGCGTGAAAGAGGAGAGAGGTGTTGGATGGTCCGTGTTTTATGGCTCAGTATTCACTAGTGTATATACATATATGTTAACATATGACTAATTACTGACGACAAGTTCATTCACAAGCAGTGGCCATCGAGGTTTTTTTTTTTTTTTTTTTTTTCACCTTCTCATAAATATACATTATACTTGTAAAGTCAAGAAGTATCAATTAGGGGGGACGTAGCTATCAAACAGAACCGTGTGGGCGAATGACCTAGAACCGTTCAAACGGCGCTAGGCATTTTAGAAACCATGGTACACCAGGAATCATTCTAACGGCTCAGCCCAGTGAATTAACTGTGGAAACGGTTGCACCTAAACCATTCGAACGGATTATGGTAGTGTCCAGACCGTGCGAATGAGCAGTCTTTAGCCGTTCGAACGACCTCCCCAGTGACAAAACCATTCAAACGATACATCCCTAACCATGTTAACGATTCCAGGTAGTATATAATCTGTGGGAACGGCTAACCGATAACCATTCAAACAGTGTCTTAGGGGTGGGAGAAGAGAAGCAAGACAGGGCAGGAGGTCAGAATTACTTCTGATACCTCATCCATTCTTCTAGCATGAGGGAAAATAGAGAAACATGTACTATAACATATGCATCCGCAACATAAAAAAATAAAACAACACCAAATTGATGCACAATAATAGCAGAAAGAGAGAGAGACCAAAGAAAAAGTGTGCATAACATTGTAGTCTCATAATAAAGTAACAGGGCATTCATAGTCTATATCCATACAAGTTCGAAGGGAAATCAAAAGCAACAAGTAAATGCCAAGACACGGTAACTGTGCTTTCCAAGATGAGCTGGGTTTATGTTCTACTAACGTGGAAGGATAAAAGCGAGAACCGAACAAGATCGGCAACCTAGAGTGTAGGTGGGTCACCATTACTTCCAGCCGTTACTACAAAACAAAACAGCACAATGTTTGAAGTAAGTAGAATGTGTAAAGAGTAGTAACTAAACAACAAAAGACTGCATAAGTGAATCAATGAAACCTCAACCCTTAAAGTTGAATAACATAATATCATAACAGTAAACATAAATAAGCACAAACCCAATTCAGTTAATTAAATGTTTACCTTCACACATGAGGTGGGGAAGTCTACTGGGTTGGAGGGGTGTTATCCCATTGGCCAGGGGGAAAAGCTCAGCCACTGGGAACTCATCCAGGCAGCCCATTGCTGTTGGTTTTCATACATATGATGCACCTCCGATTGCATGATATCAATGGAGTGGCGCTGGTAGTCCCTTCAACTTGTAACGACAAATTGCTCTTGTTCGATGGATCGATGTTGAAAATCTCTCCAATCAGCATTTGCCTGACGTTCTCGTTCGAAAACAAATGTCAGTGCATTAAGTCTATCTGATATGTCTATGGAGGAGCTCCCACTGGCTGTGTCGTCAATGGCAACCGCCTGTGCCGTTGTCTTTTTATGATTCCTTTGCACAGTCGATCAGTGGCTGGTATTCTCATCGATTGGCTTCTCTTGCAATAGCTGTTTCTCATTGTCGGCAATGCAAATCCAATCTTGTATAGCGCATTTTGTTATGAATAGACCAAATGGGAGGGCTACTGGGTTATGAGGATTTTTCAGGTGGGAGTTCATAACCTCCCCAATCAAACGCCTTGCACATTTTGTCCTCCCTGTCGTGGTGGCAGCCAACAGCGTCGCACCTTCCATCGTAAGGTCTGATGTTCATTTTCGTGGGATTAGTGACGATGCAGACACAATATTGAGAATGCGATACTCATCTTTCAAGTCTTATTAAGGGTATACTGTCTCAATCCATGGGTTTTTGTTCTAGCTCATGAAGGGAGTAAGTTCCAAAATGTCATACTCATCTCCATAGTGGTAGTCGGGATATGATACAACAGGAAGGTTCAGGATGCTCCTGAAATATGCTAGCCTAATTATGTACACCCTCCACCGGAGCTTTGATGAAATATGGGGCCATTAGGGTAGAATTCGATATCTTTCAAGTTAGAATAGAACTCACGTATGATCTCTTCATAGACTTCGCCCTCCTAGCTTAAGAATGGGACCATCCTCGTCTCTCTAGCTCCTGTATGGTAGTAAGACTATGTATCGTATAGTCTTCGAAGTCAAGCATGTGCTTAACAACAATAGCCTTCTTAGAGTATTGGTTCATATGCTTCTTCTGTGCCGCATTGCCAGTAAATCTATAACGATCATATCCGGATTTCTTTCTCACTCCTTTGTTCGCAAGATATTTAATACGATTTCCAATGGAGGACACCATGGCTGTAGCCAAAGACAAAATAAAAAAGAAAAAGAAATAAAAAAAAGAAGAAGTTAGCATAAACCATAGAAAGAGAATAATATGCGAGAATGTTTGATCTTAAATTTTATATTTGCATACTTGTACATAGTGTTAGACATTGAATTTCTTGGATGTTCTCACGTGTGATATGCACATGTATATCCGCATTATTTACAAAACATATGATCGGAGTGAAGACAATGCACAAATTGCATAAACCAAAACTAGAAATTTCAGGTATTGGTTCGTAGTTTGGAATGACTGTTTCCATCAAGCTTTGGCAACCATTGTCGCATATGAAAATCCTATTATTACATCATTCCGTCTTTGTTATCAAACAATATAGCACAAATATGATGACCTTCTGGTCTAAAAATGGGTCAGACTAATCAAACAGTAGCATGACCCAAGAGTATCTTAACATTGCAAGATGGAAGTTCATTGTCTTCCAACGTTAGCCATAGGCAACGTCAAGAGATCAAAGAAATCTAGCAATTAATTCATCCTGCAAGGGAAATAACATACCCGTATTCACGTAAACACAGAGACAGGAGTCTTAATCTTCCCTAGGAAAGAAATCAATTGCAAAAGCATTGTACTATATGGCTTTCTTTGTCTCCATAAGATGGAGGGTTTTTCATACAGCCACCACATTTTGTTATGGTGTGTGAAAACTAAAAGAGTGATGAAGTATGCCGAAGTTACATATAAAAGCATTAAAGGGGTAAGAAAAATTATAGGCTTTTGTTTTGTATAGTATATTTAACATAAGCTATTTATGTGTCTAATAATCGGTGCCCATGTACCACCCAAATCTTGACTCTACCCCTGCTACCAACTACTTGACGTCAGAAATAAGGAAAAATTCCATTCCATATTCTCTCAATGGGAGAGACTACTCAAGCACTAAGTGTATAAACTATAGATTTGCCAAGTACCAATGGGGATCAACACAAATTCCAACACAAAGGCTTTGCGAATTGAAAGAATTCACAATTTAAAGACAGCGGATGAGTAAGAACCTAAGGGCAATTCACTGAATTAGGATCTCTATTCTGATACCATGTCGACAAATAAGTGTTGAATGGAATAGGTTGTATACTATTACTTCAACCACAACCTATTTATATAGATAGGAATCCTTTGGATTAGGAGACTACTACAATGAATCAATCAAATATGCCTACACTAGCAAATTAGGAAACTAATTATCTTCGTACCATTTTTATAGAAATAATCAAAGCTAGAACTCTAATGAACTTTTTTTTTTTTGGATAAGTAAATGTAATTAGATGTAATTCCAATAATAATATATTATTTAACAAATCTAACCGAACATTAAATGGTTCTTGTCCAAACAATTTCTTACTTTGAAGGTCTAAAATTTGTTTAGATAGTTGGACGTACGTAGATTTGCTATTTAAAATATCACATCGCATTGAAGTTTGCCTCATGTTCTTTTTCACGTTGAGATTGTAGTAAACACAGCAACGAGAAGTAGAAAACAAAAAATAAAAATAAAAATGTCTTTCTCGGATTTCAAAATATGTAAAAAAAAAGTGAGCAATTTGGGGCCTAAAAAAAGGCACCTCTAAATGGGCATGATCGGCATCATAAGAAGATACATCATGCACATAGGAACCATTCCAAGATTTTGCTTACCTTAAATAACGGCTTTTATTTAAATAACACATAAAGTTCATTTTGAAAAAGTAAAACCAATCTAATATGCAATCTGATTACAAGAATAGTTAACCCCAAGAATATTCGTGAAAACTTAAAAAGGTTGAATAAAGCAATAAGCAATACGTACACCCATCTAGATAACATGCAAATCCTCACAGTTAAAAACATATTTGAATCCATCTTCGATGTGGTTGGAAGCAATTTGGTATTCTTTTCGTGTCTCTTACCATCATCAAACAGTGCCCCACAAGTCTCTGAATTTCTCCTCACAAGACTCCCCAATTTAAGCTCAATATCCCTTTGTGACATCTGCGGAAAACCCAAGTTGGATACAAAGAAAAGATGAACGAACGTGGCTTGTGATCATCATTAGAATTGCATAATTCGAAAAGGGTGTTTGGAGAGGGAATTGCGCAGAAACATGGATCGACAAGAGAGATACCAAACAGCCTAAAAACAAAAACTGTGCCGCGAAATAGTGACCTTCCCAGTAAGAATTGACATTCAGGGTTTGGTGGCAATTGAATGTGAAGCTGAGCATCATTCTTGGGTTGTTGTTCAGGTGGTGTTGGAGGTGATAAAATCGATAGTGTGAAAGCAGCATGGTTTGGCCCAGAGAAGGCTTGTCAGCAGGGGGAAGTGTGATTATGAAAACCCTTTTTAATTGAGGAGACTGCCGAGGCTCTATTTCTCTCTATCTGTCTGTCTGTCTCTCTCTCTCTCTCAATTCAGATCACTTGACAAGTTTTTAGTTAACTACATAAAGAGGAAGAACGAAGCAGAAAGAAATAGCCTCTCCAACTCTCCCTCTCGCTCTGTCTCTCTCTACACTTCTCTATAGCTCAAACCTTTATCTTTGGAGCTCTCTCTCTCACACAGTTAAATGCAAGACCAATGCAGAAAAAGGACAAAGGGCTTCTTCCAATTGAGTGTTGCTATTTGGACGAATAGGAATAGAATCCCTTAAAAGGTATTAGACTTCACCTACCTCTTGTTTTTGCTTAGTGTGGAGAAGAACACAATGACCGGAATGGAAGACTGCATATCATGACACATTTATTCCAAAATCCCTCCACGCAATATTTTCCGTTTTGCCAACCTATCCTTTCAGATCCAACATTTTCCCCTAGACCTTCACCCACATACGGTGCCATTGATAGCAGAAACAGAACAACCATACATATATGAAGCCAGATACAAAGTCCATACAAAAGTGATGACTTCAATTTATAGAAGCAATGCAGGAAGCAAAAGAAGAGGGAAAAGAAGACTGTTTTTTCTGCTACCCACATTTGCTGAGAGAAGCATGCAGACATATTGTTCAATGTAACGGAGAATGAATGCAGTGGAAGAAAAAAAAAATGATGACACTTATCGAGTCTGGAGTGAGGGAGACACCCGAAGTGGGGTTAAACTTGGGGGACAGGTCAGGCTCCGCGGGAGGAGGTGGAGGAGTTTCCGACGTTCAGGGAACAAAGGATGAAATTTTGTTTTGGAGAGAAAGGGACCTGAAGTCGGGTCAAAATTAGGCTACTGCACTGGGTGGCAAGAGGCGGAGGAATTCAGATTTGAGGGAAGAAGGGGTGGAAGGAGCATTGGAGAGAGACGGGGTCGAATGGGGCCTTTTCAGAAGGGCGCCGTGCGAACCAACTGGCGAAAACCGTTCCCGCGGTTTAGTTTGTACTAGGCAGATTCCTAGGTGGGCCTTTGACTGGCATGGCTTCGAGTCATGAGGCCTCCTTTTTTTCTAAACGAAATGAATTCGTTAGAACGGATCGAAGTTTCGGAACGCGCGAGAGTTGCAATGTTTGACTTTTTTTTTTTAAATTACTAAACGGTCAAACGTATAAAGGTGTAATAGAATATTTGAGATTTTTTGATGTTGTTAAAGTTTTATTTTGTTAGTTAACCAACCAAACACACCATTTATATACATCATTACCTATGCAAAAGTATTCGCCAACCCCCAATTTACTTGGAGTTAGGCAAATCTAAAGTCTAGAGTTAATTGTTTTAAGTATGACATGGACGCCAAATAAATAAAAAAAGGAGTACAGTGTCACTAATTCATTTATTTAATTTTTAATCAACCAATAAAAAATTATATAGTAAATAGAAAGATTTTTAAAAATATCTCTTTTAGAAATTAAAATTTAATAATTAAGAATAATTTTTTAATTCAATGATTGAGATCATTTTTATACTCTAAATTTTTTTCTTAATTCTTATTTTAATATACCATACTGCCATCTATCTCACAAAAAGGTTGGATATTTTAAATTTCATCATATTTTAAGGTTGAAAAATTTATGCCAATCAAAACTATCAATTTAAATTCAATCAAATTATATTTCTAGGAAGTTGAATCTTCCAAATTAAAATACCATCATTTTTGTTTTTTATATTTTTTTATAAAAATATCCTTTAAACTATTTCTCTTTTTTCTATTTCATTCTCAAACTATCAATTCCAACAGTTATATTCTCGAACTATCTATTTCCGTTCTATTTGATTTGAACACTCTCTCCATCCATTAAATGAACCAAATAGAACATAATTGGATAGTTCGAGAAAATAATAGGTGAGTTTGATAGTTTGAGGACGAAATATAAGAAAGATGAATGATTTCATAGATATTTTGATAATAAAAAGACCAAAACACATGTAATTTGTTCAGAGTGCCGTAAGTGCGAGTTCTTTTTTTTTTGGTAAGTATATATATATATATATTTTTGGTAAGTAAGCACGTGTTATTATTAGTATATATATATCAACTAATTCTTTAATTTTAAGAAATGATCAAAATACCATTAATGAAACTAAAATAATTTATTATAAACTTATAAAAAAATTAAATAAAAAATATAAAACAAAATCTACACGTCCCAATCATCCTTGACTCCCTTAAGTTTTAATATAATACATAGTAAGGCTTGATTTGAGTATGGAAAATTTGATTTTTGGTGGTAGTTTTTCTTATTTTTCTTGGTTTTATATAATATTTTTAATAAAATTTGATTTTTTTAAAAGGTAAAGTTTTCAAGCATGTTATTCGTATTCATAAAAAAATACTAAAAAATAAAAAATCTCTGTCTGTTTATGTAAAATTATTTATTTGGGTAAAAAAGTAACGAGAAAATTACTTGTTTTAATTTTTTCTAATTTTTATTCAAAAGATGGTGAATTTTTGGATTTTTTTTTACGATTAACATTCCTATAAACTACAGTTTTTAGAAAACAATAAAAAAAAATTATTAAAAAGGTTATACAAGACGAAAAAAATGTTTAGAAAAAATGAAAAGTGGATTTTAAGGGCATTTGCAATGTGCTTTAGTGATTATGCAAAAGGTGTGCGAGCCAGTGTTCTACACTAAGACTATGCTTAGAGCATAATTTGTGAAGGAGAATGAAATGTAAAGAAAAATAGTATGAATGTATATAGAATGAAAATGTTAAATTTATTTTATTTTTTGTTGGGTTAAAATAAATTAAAATAAATCGATATTTGTCAATCAGATTTAATTTTTTTTTTGTTTAATTAACTGAATAAAAATTATATAAATTATAAATTTTATTCCGCAAATATATATCCCAAGGATAGCGCAAGAGACTTGGTATTAATTGGGATAGCCGTCAATGCTTAATTGAGTTACACCATATAGCTGTGAATGAAATGGACCGAACTATTTCTAAAAGAAACATAAGAATAATAATAATCATAACAACAATAATAACAATTTTTTGATTCCCCAACCAATACAAGCACTGCAATTTGCTCATAAAGCAACTCTCCCTTTCACCTCATTTTTCTTTACGACAATAGCTAGCTGTCTCCGGTCCCAACAACCGAACCCAATGTCAATATATATATCTTTCTCTCACTTCCAGAAGCTTGCATATTTCCCACCCACTTCAACTCCATTCATTGTTCCCTCGTCCCCTTAGTTTCCCCTCCCTTTCTATATACATATATATATATAACGTATATGGTATACAGAAGAATATTAAAAATTATAATAAATTATTAATTTTTTTCAATTAAATTTATCATATATCATTTTTACATTAACTTTTTTATTTTTTTACCATTCAAACACTTAAATATACACACACGCACAAGTGCCTGTCAAACTTTTCAGGCAGTGGTAAGAATTAGTTATATATTAAATAATTAAAATAATATTTTTATAATAATATTAATTTTAATTTTTTTATAATGTAATAGAAGCAAAAAAAAAAAAAACCATAATCACGGGAGGCATTGCGAGTTATTACGATGAGAGCAACATATTCGATCTCTTTTTTGTTTTTTTGTTCATTCAACGAGAAAATAGGCATTTAAATCTAAGCAATTAAAGATACAATTTATCTATCAAAAACATTAGTTATTAAAATAAAATGATAATAAGATTTTTAAATTAAGGAGCATTAAAAAATACTTTATTTAAAATGACAACATGGGAAGTGTCCACATTTACTCTCAACAATGGATTTGGTGCTTATATCAATTTCGATATTAATTTGAAATCACATGAATAGGATAGGTGAATTTTAATTTTGATTTTCGAGTTGAAAAGTCTCCCATTTTTCTAAACAATTGCCCAGCCGCATGTAAGTCCGTCCCAATATGTATATTTAAATACATATCTACATATATCTTCTCCTTTATACATATACCCCATAACCACAACCATCTCCATGCACTTCTCAACTTTCATATCTTTCTCTTGTCCGTTGCAACACAACTTGAGATTCCCCTCCCCCCCCCCCCCAATCAAGCAACCATGGCTTCTCACACAATGGTTTCACCTAGGGTTGTTGTTATGGTAACCTTGGTGGGGGTGGCATTTGGGGGCAACTTCTACCAAGATTTTGACGTAAAAAGGGGCGATGGGAGGGCTAAGATACTCAACAACGGACAACTTCTCATACTGTCTCTGGACAAGGCCTCTGGTTCCGGATTTCAATCAAAGAATCAATACTTTTTCGGGAAGATTGACGTGCAATTAAAGCTGGTGTCTGGTAACTCTGCTGGCACAGTCACCTCCTACTATGTATGCTCGTTTTCTGCTTCCTTGTATCGTCTTTTCTAATTTTTTAACTTGAATTTTAGAGACAATACGGGTGACTGAGTCGACCCAGATTTTGGAGTTTGCCTAAGGCGGGGGTAAATTTTGGACCCAAAACAAAAAAACCTTATTAAATAAATTTTAGACTAAAAAGGAATTAACTCAACTTATCCCCTAAACAGTCTAACCTATTCCCACGAACGGACCAACTCCAGCCATTCCTTTATGAGTCTCCAATTTACCCCAGCTAAGGGCTTTATATAATTCTGACTGTTAAACAAAGGATTTAACTATTAAAATACTATATATATATGGTTTTTATTTTTTATTTTTTATATTTAGAAAGAGAGAAAAAGTTATTTTTTTTTAAATAATCGGCTATTTAATTTTTTTGTTAATATGATATTTTTATTCTTTATAATTTAAAAAAATAAATAAAAACGATAAATTTAAAAAAAAAAAAACTATAAAACTGAATAGCTAGAAATTAACTCAAAGGCTAAGGTATTCCAGAGGAAGGACTCAGGTTCGAGTCTCATACTCTGCGTTGTGGTACTGAGCCTCCCTAAAAAATCCTTCGGGGTTTCTGGGGTAT
>QLOD02000016.1:15202945-15253327 GCA_003260245.2 Sideroxylon spinosum | reverse complement strand
TCCCCTTGCACAAATGATGCACATTCTTTCATGATTTCTTCTGATTAGATTGGTTGCATGGGCATGCTAGAGTCATAAGGATTCAAAGAATGAGAATATAGATATGGATGAGGATCAGGCAGTGTCAATTGCCACTGCCTTGTAGATGCAAAAACTTCACATTTGTCAATCTATACACTAGGCCGATTATATGAAATCAGCTGATATGACTGCGTATAGGAATAAGAAGATCCTAATCCTGATTGATAATGTGAATGTGATTGTCGATATGATGATCACTACAATAATATGGATTCTTTTGTCATAGTAGATCAGAATATGACTGAGGAATAGAACCATATAAGTACTAGAATGTATATCCATATCCATGATAATGTTGGCGTTGAGGATAGAGTTAGAATCAAAACAACATGCATATTCCATACGGGTAAGCTTTTGATGAGGACAAGAATAATTTATAGAATTAGAATTATATAGACATGAATATGAGGATGAGTGCTGTGATCCATTAAAAAATTGTGTACTATATTGACACGTGATGATTGAGTATCAGAATTAGAATATAGATTATTATAACACTGATACTCACGATAGTATGAATTATTATAGGATTAATACGCATAAATGTAGATGGACCACAATCATCATCAAAATCAGAATCATCAAAACAATATCCAACGTAGGGAGAAGGCATAGTATAAAGAGGGAAATCAATTACAAGCAGGAGATAAAAAAATACCCGTACCCAAGCCTCCAGCAATCAAAATATTGAGCTTTTAATCTCAAAAAAAACATATACAGGTGATCATCAAAACTATACGTAGACAGAGTTTTGATGAAATCAAAGGGGATTGGGAGATCTAAATTAACCTACTCCTACTAAAACAGATAAGATAAAAGTTGAAAGATAAATGAAAATTCATTGAGGACGTGATGGTCGAGGGCCTGTTCTTTGGTTGAATTTTAAACTTGTTGATGTAGGAAAGTAACTACCAACTGCAACTGGGTATGTAGCCTCCACTTAACAACTCCCACTTATCCTTAACTTGGAGTGGGTGGTTATACTAATGGTTGTAACTCCAGATAACTTCCCATCACCTTTATCCAGAATAGATATGCCAAAGATATTTACAAAATCATAATCGACCAAATAGGCTGAGAGAATAGGATCAGATAGATGTAGCCAAATATTTCATGACCATGAGAGTATCAAATATTAGCTAAATCTCATTTAGTCGATGGAAAAGAAATCTTATTAGTCGATTCTTTTTTGATCGATATTATGGGACAAACAATTGCCCCCGGAACTTTTCGAAAAAGGTAAATTACACGTAGACCCCCTTAACATTAGGCTAATTACACCTAGACCTCCTAAACTTTTCAACCTTTCACTTAGATCCCTTATTCCCAAATATTTGTAACACTTGGACCCATTCGCTAAATTCCTCCATTAACTAATCGAATTTTGATGGTAAAATGATGACAATGCCCCTGCCCACTTCCATTAGCGCCTAAAACGTCCATACTTAAGTGTTTTTTTTAATACTTAAACTAAAAGTGATATAATAAATATATTTAATACTAAAATATTTAAAAATTAAATTTATCAATATAATTAAAATGCTATATTTTATTTATTTTAAAAATTATCATGTATTATATTTTTTATTTTTTTAATTATAAGAGTAAAAATATTAAAATAAAAAATTATTAAATTTCATATTAAAAATTTTGTTCATTTTTATCAGATCATTTTAAATAAATTATTTTATTCAAATATTTTATTAAAATAATTTTTTTAAGAAATAAGAAAATTAAACTAAATTAACAGATATATTTAAGAAATAAGAAAATTAAACTAAATCTATTTTATTAAATTATTTTAATAAGTAATCAAGTTATATTAATTATTGAATTATATTTTATAAATAATTAGATTAATTGGTGCCTCTAGAAATAAACAAAAACAAAAAACAAAAAAAAAACAAAAAAAAAAGAGAAAAGAAAGAAAAACATTTAAGAAAAAAATTATTATCACACACACTATAAATTAGATATAAAAAAACCAAAATTTGAAGATAGTTTTACCTGGCTATCGGTTTAATTTGGTAAGTAAAGAAACTATTTTTTTTGTAACTAACTATTATTTACTACTAAAAAGTAAATTGTTTTTGAGAAAAAAATTAGTTTTTAAATTTTTTAATTTAATAATTTTACTCTTTATATTTAAAAAATAAAAATATAACAGATTATATATGATAATTTTAATAAAAATTAAAAAAATTCAGTAACTAGTTATCAAAAAATTTAAAAAATGGATAGAACCTCTTAACTATCCCTAAAACTGTTTGTCTTCTTTATTTTTTTGAGAGCATTTTTAAATTGAATTGGTTATTATATTAAATTAAAATAATTATTAAATTAAATTAACTAATTAATTTATTTTTATTATTTATTTAAAATACTTTAATAATATATATATATATATTACATATTAATTTAGATAATTAATAATTAATTTAGTTTAGTTATCTTATTTATTAAAATAATTTATTTCAATATGCTATAAAAAAATAGAAAAAGTTTTAAAATTTATTATCTTATTATTAAAATAATTTATTTTGATATGATGTAACAAAAATAAATAAACTTTTAAAGTTGTCAAACTGTTTACAATAAAAAAAAAACAAAAAAAATGTTTTAAAAAAAAAACAAAACCAATGTGAAAACATTTTTTTTGTTTTACGGCTAGCGGCAGATTCTGATTGCACGCTCATCATTTATGGTCAAAGAATCGAAAGCCAGCAACTTTTTAAGTTACTTTCAATTTCTTTTTTTTTTTTTTTTTTGTCTTTTGTTTTCTATACGTAAAATTAAGTGAAACCAATGTTTTTAATTTTTGAACAAACAGATAAACCTTAAAAAAAGAAACCAAAAAGTGAAAGCATTGGGTGTTTCTGGATTTGGCAGGGGTATTTTCATCATTTTACCATGGAAATTCGGTTAGTTAATAGAGCAATTTAACACTTGGTCCATCCGTTAAATTGCTCCGTTAACTATTTTGATGGATAAAATTTAATTTTTTAATTTAATAATTTTTACTCCTTATAATTTAAAAACTATAAGAGATTATATATGATAATTTTAAAAATTAAAAAAATATAGCATTTTAATTATATTGATAAATTTAATTTTTAAGCATTTATTATATCACTTTTAATTTAAGTATTAAAAAAAAAATTTAAGCCTGAACGTTCTGGGCATTAATGAAAGTGCATAGGGGCATTCTTATCATTTTACCATCAAAATTTGGTTAGTTAACGGAGGAATTTAACGAATGGATCCAAGTGTTACAAACATTTGGGAACAAGGGGTCCAAGTGTAAGGTTGAAAAGTTCAGGGGCTCTAGGTATAATTAGTCTAATATTAAGGGGGTCTAAGTGTAATTTACCTTTTTGAAAAAGAATTATCTTAAATTTTTTTCCTTAAGCACAAATTCATATACATCGGACTTAAAAGATATCTATTAAAAAGCTAAGATTTTCTATTACAACAAAAAATTTTGTACTACCATTCATATAAAATTAATAGTTGTTGGCTGCCATAAAATTAGTGTGGCTGCACAACTTCAAAAGCCATATTATTTGGCTTTTTACTAAAAAATATTTCGGTAAATTCTAAATTGCCAAAAATTTTAAAATACTCGGGCATAATCAAATTTATGAAAAGGACTTGCCCAGCGAATTTAAATTTGGGTAACACCGTATGCAATAAGTTTAGATTTTTATCACTTATTTGCATAAAAGCTTGTCCCCCGAGCACATCGACTTTGTCTTTTGTCTTCATTATATTGATCAGCTGAGTAGTGCTCAGATGGGATAATATCATCGGCCTTGTCATCAGATCGATCAATTGAGTTATGATCTTTGAATGAGATAGTATTATCGGCCTTATCATTATCAGATTTGATTAGCCGAGTTATGCTATCTAGACGAGATAAATATCATTGGCCGAAGGTTTTTTGGCCCTATCTTGCTCTTTGGATGAAACTATATCTTTGCCTAAATCCTTTTTAGATTGGTCATATTCATCAACAATTCCACTAGATTTAGCCAGACCGATATTTAGCCTTTTTTACATCTAGTAGACTAAATAACTTTTCTATTGATCTCCTATTGAATAACATTTCTATTAATCTTTCTCTTTTCTCGATAATATTTTTATCTCTCTCTTACCTCAAACACAGTGATCAACATGTCAAACAACTCACATAAATCAGTCCACAGACCACACTCTTGTGTTGTCAACAAGTCATTTGAATTTTATAGAATCGGTGTCCCACCAGGCTTGCCAAAATTATTTACGTCAAAAAAATTCCCTCTAGTGTAAATGACGTACATTTTTTCACGATTTCTTCTGATTGGATTGGTTACATGAGCTTGTCAGTCATAGGAACTTAAAGAATGAGGATATGGATATAGATGAGGATCAAGCAGTGTCGATTGCCACTACCTTGTAGATACAAGGACTTCACATTCACCGATCTCTACATTAGGCTAATTATATGAAATCGAGCAATATGATTATGGAAAGAATAAGAGGATTCTGATTCTAATTGATGATGGGAATGTAATTGTTGATATGATGATCCACTAAAATAAAATGAATTTTATTATCATAGTGGATCAGAATATGATTGAGATGTAGAATCATATGAGTACTGGGATGTATATCCATATCCATTATAATGTTGGCGTTGAGGATATGAGTCAAAATCAAAACAGTATGCATATTCCATATGGGTAAACATTTGATGAGTATCAGAACAATTTATAGAATTAGAATTATATGGATACGGATATGAGGATGAGTGTTGTGATCCATTAAAGAACTACATAACAATTGATACTGTGATGATTGATTATCAGAATTATGATATGGATTATTGTAACACTGATATTCAGAATAGTAGTATGAATTATTATAGGATTGATGCACATAAGATGTGAATGGACCACAATCATCATCCGAATCATAATCATCAGAATAATATCCAACGTGGGGAGGAGGTACTATATATAAAAAGGAAATCAATTACAAGTAGGAGACAAAAAAAATACCTATACCCAAGCCTCCACTAATCAAAATATTGAACTTTTAATCTCAAAGAAATAGATATATGTGATCATTAAAACTGTACGTAGATACAGTTTTGATGAAATCAGAGAAGGTTGGGAGATCTAAATTAACTTATTCCTACTAAAACAGATAAGATAAAAGATGAAAGGTAAATGAAAATTCGCTGGGGATGTAATGGTTGGGGACTTATTCTTTGGTTGAGTTCTTCTGTATTTAAACTTATTGATACAAGAAAGTAATCGCCAGCTACAACTGCTTATGTAACCTCCACTCAACAACTCTGACTCATCCATAACTTGAACTGGGTGGCTATCCCAGTGGTTGTAATTGCCCGGTGGTTATTACTTTGGATAACTTCTCATCACCTTTATCCAAAGTAGATATGCTAAAGAAATTCACACAAAGTCATAATTTGCCAACTAGGCTGAGAAAATAAGATCAGATAGATTTTAAACTTAATTTTAATAAATTACCAATATAATAATATTTAAATACATAAAAATTATTAATTTTTTTTAATATTTTGGGCTGAGATAGCTTGAATTTGGGCCTAAAAAATCAATCCCAAGCTTGAAAGAATGGGGTAACCTTAGGTAGCCTAGCTGACTAGGCCAAAATGTGGACGCTAAATGCTATTGATTGTTTTCATAGTTCGACATTTAGATGTCATCAAAATGCAAATACCATGCAAGTTCCATAAGGATATCTTTACCTTGACTAAACTTTTTCTTTGAAATTCCAATCAAAAATTAATTGTTTCATTAGTTGCAGAATTGAATAGAAAAAACTTAGAGAGCTTAATTAGCCTCCCTCTCTATCATTGTATTTATAATATTAGACAACAACCAAAAAAGGAAATTATAATCATAATAAACTCAAACCATAATCATGCTCAATCAAATATAATATCTTCTACAATATTTTGAAATTCTAACATGATTATTTTATTTGAGACAAAAAAAAAAAAAAACATATGGTATATATTTAATCTGTCATCAAGTTTGGAAGATAGAATTTCTGGAGTCTACATCTTGTTTCCTTTTAGATAAAAAGAAGGCAATAAAAAGAAGGTTATATGTGGTTGTTTTGAATCTAGTCTTCTTATGTTTAGGTAATTTGATTAGCAATCTATCATTGTTGACTTTATGATCTCGCAAACCCAGCATAATAGAATGCAAAGATAAATCCTATGTTAATTTCATCTAATATCCAAAAATCTGATAAATGGGCATTAGCTTCCTTACTTGGGAGTAAAAAGAGAGTCTAGAGACAATCATGAGGCATCTTACTTTGGGCAGATTAAAACCAACTTCACCCGCTATGAACTTTTGTCCATTTCCTACGAGGGATGGTTTACTTAAAATGGTGTTTTGTGTATAAACATCAAATTATCACGGGATGTTATGTATAATAAAAAGAATTGGATAGTTTGTGCATTTTGATGATTTAGCTGTGTTTAAGTATTCTGAGTTCAATATTATTTAATTCTGATCTGTCAAAACATGCAAATACACATGAACATCTAATTCTGAAGGCAGAGGACACCTGGGCATTGCTAACTTTGCAAGTTGTTAATATTCCAATTCAAATTACAAAAGAATCTATTAATTTGCAGTGTAATCCATTAGACATGAATGGCTTACTTATTTTGAAGTAACCATGTCATATATTTTATGTACAGTTAGATTGTAACTTACTTAAGTTGGTACAAAACAAGTTTTCTAAGTTCTTGTCCTATGAGACAAATCAAGCACATATAATTGCTAACTCTTGCCTTAAAGTAATGTGTCTAGTGTGGGTACATGGAATCTCTACCCTATGTTGTCTAAGAACCTCTTATATAGTGATTCTTAGTAAATTTGTAAAATTTGTTTTCCTTATATTTTAGTTCCTGATTAGAATTCAGAACCCACAGCTGGATACCATTACCTTCTTCCCTTCCAAATAGTGTTCTATCTCCCAATTCTAATTCAATAAAAAAATAATAGCACCTAAAAGAAATTCAAATCAGTCTTGACTGTATGCTTATATTAGTTGTAGCCCCAAACTTTGTCTACTATTTTACTTTATCTTTAATATAATGTTAATGAAGTATAACTTTTAACTTTCACTTAATAGTTTTGTAGGTATGCAGTAATCGTTCTTTAAATGCATTGACCCACACCATTTTGTCATGTTTGAGCTTCTAATCTATAAAGTGTTTTGAGAGTGGCAACATCCTTTGATGATTACAATCCAAGTCAAAATCTATGTACATTAAAAATGTCTCTGTTATGAGTGAATGCTTCAAGATTAAATGTATGTATATATATTGCTCTGCAAGCAACTAGCTAGCTAGGATTTCTCTTTTTTCTCATGTCCAGCCTTTTTGTTTTCTTTTCATACTTTTTTATCATTCAATCAAAGGGACAATGCTGTTAGCAACTTATCATCATTAGGACATCACCTGCATTTGCTCATATCAAAAATTTTACACTGTGTTTCATGTCATCACTCATTAATGGTTCATCATTGTTAATTTAAAAAAAAAAAAAAGAACCATTTGACTACCTTAATTATATATATGCAAGCCCATATATATATATATATATATGTATTTACACTAATCATTCATTTATTCTTTATTCGGCCTTTCAAGTGCAAACTTCAATGGTTTGTTTGAGCTGTTTGAATTATGGGGATAATCAGCTGATTGGTGCATTTTTTTGAAATGAAAACAAAATTAATTGCTAGCCTAGAAGTAGAATTGAATTGAGACAAGTTTGAAGAATTTTACAGAGTGCTGTAAACCTCACAACAATTCTTTCCTTTAGAGAAAAGCCAACTTTTAAAAGTTGCCCACTGATTAAGGGAGGAGTGTTTCCTAGTAGTAGTAAAACTGATCGAGGATTAGATAGGCATTCAAGTCTTCATAGGCATTGAAGTGTGTTTGGCTTTTTATAAATGATTTTTTTAGCATTCAAGTCTTCATATGCATGATTTTTTCTTATGATTTTTTTCTTTATATGTGTTTAATGGAATTTGAGAAATTATAGAGATAACCATGTAGGCACGTTGGGCTACAAATCTAAAATTAATGTGGTCAACAAGTTGGAAGTGCAATCTAAAGGATTAGCTTCTAGGCAATCTGGAATTAATATTGTGATTTAAGTTTAGCAATAAATTTAGAGTTTTATGACTTATTCCAATCCTAAACTACCACTATTTGTTTTGTTCATTAGAGCCAAATGTTGAGCTTAACCAAATTGAAGTTTTAGTGTATTTAGATTAATTAACATATATATGTTTGATCAAAGCATCTTACGAATTGAATCTTATAGTTAATTAACATATTAAGCACTCTCAATCAGTTGTTAGTAATAGTTGGAGACTTCATCTCTCTGTGCTTAAGGAATAATTGGTTTTATTCGGTAAACATTCAAATGGCAGTAACGTTTGATCCAGAAAGAGTTATAGGGTCCATAATATGTTTCTGGAAAGCTCTCAATGAGTCTATTGATGCAATAATAAGCATGGCTTGGTTGGGGTTTGTTTCAAGATCAAAAAAATCTCATTTAAGCCCTTTTTGGGGCAGTTTTCTCTGGGAATGCTATTTTTGATGATTATACTGGTCGATGGAGATCTTTGATGATTTCACTAGGTTGTCAGCCGAATAGGGGTGGACATCAGCCCGCTAACTCGAAGAACCCGTCTAGCCCAACCCGATATTTGTAGGGCTTGGGTTTAGGAATTTAACCAATAGAGCTAGGTTGGGCCAATTTTTTAGCCTCGATCTACTTTTGGGTCGAGTTTGGGTTTAGGCATCGTAGCTCAGCCCAGCCCAGCCCAGCTTGCCCAAAGTTAATAAGTGAATCAATCAAAAATCCCACATCTCCCTTCCACACAAACTTTAACCTTGCTCTCTTTACCCCCACAAACTCTAGCCCAAACACTCAGCTGCTCTCTTATTTTCGCAGTCAGTAATACAAACTTTGTATCTCTCACTCATTTTCACTCTCTTCTTCATTTTTCAGCCTTTGTTCTTGTTTCTTCCCTCTTCTTCGTCTCGCTCTCTCTTATCAATGTCTCTCATTCTCTCTTTTTGAAACCCTCTAATCTCACCGATGAATTGGCATTAGATCTCTTCGGTCAGCTATGTGTAAGTCATTAATTTTAGAACGTGACAAGGAAAAAAAAAAAAGAATTAGTAAAAAACTAATTATGTTTCTTTTTTCCTTTCTTTTATTTTGTGAATTTATGACCTATTATTCTTATACGTTTTCTATCATTCTTAGTTTATCTTTTTGTGCCTATTTTATACAATGAACAGGTTACAGGTTGTTTTTTTTTAATGATTTTTATATTTTTAATATTTTATCTTTCGATCCAATGGATAAGCTTGGGTTTTGATTTTTCAATAATGGACGAGCTGGGATTTATGGTTTTTAGCCCGATTCAGGTCAGGCTAGGCTTGGGCTTAATGCTCAAACACTAGGCCTGAATGAGACCAGCCCGAACCTAACCTAGCCATCCCATGTCCACCCCTACAGCCGAATATGCCTTGGGGATTTGCTTTATTTTTTCATGCTGGCATCGTTTGCTTGTATGTTATCTACTTTAGTCAATTTTTGTTCGGGCTATTATTTGTCAAGCAATTTTCTAACTAGGCCAAGTTCATTAACAAAAATTGCAAGCTGTTTCTTAGTCTTCACAAGTGCATAAAATCCCTTTATTAGTTTTTGGAACTTAGAATATTGTTGCTTGCTCAGAAGACATTTTGTGTTGATTTGTTGAAAATAAGTTACTTTACTTTGCCACAAAACAATTTTTTTTTATTTTTGAAAAGTGATACTTTAAGATAGATCATGCAACCCTTACTTAGATTCTTTATCATCTTTTTTCAATAAGCTTAAATTCTATGATACTTGTGTTTAGGAAAGAGTTTAGTGCTTGTTAATTTGATTTGATAATTTTAGTAATTTAATTGTGCATCCTACTTAGATGGCCTTTTATCAATTTTTAAGATATTTTCTATGCTTTGCTACCTTAGGATAAAACCAATTTGCATCGTTCATTCTCAAATGAGATAGAGCCAACCATCTTTTACTGTAAAGTTAAGGGATATTGTCTAGGTACTGTGCATGATGCACAAATTACTTAATTACTAAAACATATTTTTAAGTTATCAGGACGTTCGTTTAAACATTGAAAGGATGGATAAAAGCTAGATTGATTTTCCAGATAGGTTGTCGCACCAATATATGATGGGATTGACCAGTTCATTAAATACACCAATATGCTAGGAAGTGAAACGATAAATTGCTCGTGAAGAAAGTGTGTTATTCGGTATAATTTATCACGTGGTGAGATGCGAAATCATTTGATGCTACATGGATCTTTAGAAAATTATAAGAATTGGACAAAACACCAGAAGCCATACTTTTCTTTTTGACATCAACAAGATGTACAGGTGGACACTGATGTCATGCTTGGGGGTCAGATGATGGGAATGCTACAAGATATTATGTCTGGGATGCCCTCTATTCACCCAAGTGTTGAGACTAATGAGACTAGTGGAAGTAATTCTCGATCTAGTGTGAATGAAGAAACTTTGAGGTTTTTTAAACATCTTGATAATGCACAAATTGAATTATATTCTAGGTGTCAAAATTTTAGTCAACTATCATTTATTATTGAGTTATTTCATTTAAAAGCATTAAATTAGTGGATAAACAAATCATTTGACATGTTACTTGAATTGTTAAGAAAATTTCTTCCTGAGGGTGCAAAGCTTATTGATTCCTACTATCAAGCTCGTAAGTCAACTGATGATTTGGACTCCAAGTTCAAGACGTGGGATGCATGTCCAAATAGTTGCATATTGTTCAGAAATGAAGATTCCAATCGTGATAAATATGTAATATGTAAAAGCTCAAGGGGGAAGAATGAAGGTGTGGCTGACCCAAACAATACCAAGAAACCTGGAAATTTGGTAGCCGCAAAGTAGGCCTGTTACTTTCCACTTCAACCAAGGTTGAAACAATAGTTTATATCCTCTAAATGGGCAAAGCTAATGAGATGGCATGTCGAGGAAAGGAAAGATAATGGGAAATTAACACACCCTATAGATTCATTTGCATGGAAAGATTTTGATCGAAAACATCAAGATTTTACTGGAAACAGTCGTAGTGTGAGACTGGGTTTGGCTGCTGACGAGTTTAACCCATTTAGGACTCAAGGCACTAATCACAATATGTGGCTAGTGGTGTTAATTTTGTATAACCTCCCACCTTGGTTATGCATGAAACAATCATTCTTAATTTTGTCAATCCTTATTGATGGCCCAAAAGATCCCGGTGACAAGATTGCTATGTTCATGGAATCGTTAATCGAAGAGTCGAAATAATTATGGAATGAAGGAGAGTTAACATTTGATAGTATCGCGAATGAAATGTCTCAACTCCACGCAACATTTTTGTGGACAATTAATGACTTCTTTGCGAATGCTAATTTATCTTGGTGGAGCACGAAAGGTAAATTTGCATGTCCTTGCTACAATACCAACACTAAGTCGTCATGGTTGAAGCATAAAAAGAAATTTTTTTACATGTGTCGCATACGATATTTAATGTACACACACCATCTCAAGCGGGGATAGAGTATCATTCAATGGCACTAGGAAATTTGAATTAGCACCTAACACAATGACTTGGGTCGAATTATCAGCCCAAATTGACTCATAGCATATCAAAGCAATTTACAAGAGAAGGGACCTAATGGTATTGCTTGTCTTCACATCTAATGCTCTTCGTAGCCATAATTGGAAAAGGAAGAGCATATTCTATGGGTTATCTTATTAGAAGGAGAATCTTATTAGGCATAATCTGGATGTTATGGAGATCGAGAAAAATGTCTGTGACAATATATTATGGACTATTCCTAGTGTTAAAGGAAAATCTAAAGATAATGCTAATACTCGTCGTGATTTGGAAGAACTTAGATTAAGAAAACCATTGCATTTACAGTTGAGAGGGTCTAACAAAGCCTATCCCCTGCATAGTTCACAATGAGCAAGGATGAAAAAGACACATTTCTTTCTATTCTAAAAAGTGTTAGGGTGCCTCATGGTTATTCTTCAAAATATTTCGAGGAAGGTGAACCTGCAAGAGAGATATTTTTTGGGTTTGAAGAATAATGATGGTTATATTCTTATGCAATAGGTAATTCCTATTGCCATACGTAAATCTTTGCCAAAGACTATGGTTGAGCCATTGATTGAGCTGAATAACTTCTTTAGACAATTATATTCAAAATCTAATCATCCCTATGATTTCAAAATCTTTAGAGTAGGATTGCATAGCACTTTGTCACCTTGAGAAACTATTTCTAGAAGCCTCTTTTGATATCATGGTGCACTTGATCATGTACACTTAGCGAATGAGGCAAAAGATAGCGGGTAGTTCAGTTTAAATGGATGTATCCAGTTAAGAGGTATATACAAACCTTAAAGAAATATGTTCGTAATCGAGCTCATCTAGTGGCATCAATAGGTAGGGGCTATTTGATGAAGGAATATACTAAATTTTGTTTTGCATATATGGAGGATGTACCAACCAAATTGAATAGACCCTTGCGGATTAATGATAGTCCTGATAGCAATGAAACACTCTGTAATCTCAACAATAATAAATGGGTTCAAGCTCATTGATACGCATTTTCAATATGCCTTCTCTCAATCCATTCATTCAATAACCAATTACTCTTTACATATTTGTTAAGCCATTATTACTCTTTCATAATTAAACTTACATTGTCAATACATGTACTTCTTAAATGAACTAAAATCAAGCAGAGAATGCCTTGGGCCGCCGATCATCACATCTGTAGTGAACATTTTAGCTCATTTCATATATGGTTTAAGGAACATGTATGCATCTGGCTGAACTTGTAAGTAATTTAACAGCTAATATCTTTATTAAACTATGGATTAAAAATAATGGATATTTTATAGTTGCAAGGTCCTCGTGGGACAAGCGTTAACTTTAGTGATGAAATTATTACTTTAGCTGATGGGTCATTTACTTCTGCACGGCATTATAAAACCTATGGTGTCTGTGGATTTCACTTCCACATTAAAGAAGTAAACGATAGAAGATCAATGCAGAATTGTGCGGTAGCTTTGAATGCTAAAACTTTTAGTTCTTCTAGTAGAAAGGATAATAATCCTCGTTTTGGCAGTGTGTACTACTATGGCCAGTAGATGGACATTGTGGAACTTAGATACAACAATATGCGTAAATTCATAATGTTCAAATGTGATTAGGTTCATACGATAAACAAGTTTATTATATTGAGAACCTAACATATTCAGACTACTATATCGTAATGAAGATGTCTAAGAGGGGATATTTGAGATTGATTATGACAACCTTAATGTGGAAGGGTACCTGCAATAGTTGTTAGATGAAACAACTGTTGTGGCTTATGATGAAGATGCTGGTTGGGTTAGAGAAGCCATTGAAAGGGATATAATTGACTTAACACATTGGCTAACTCATATTATATGATATATCTTTTAAGCCGTTACTCAAATAGTTTATGTATTTATTTTGCATTAATTACTAATATATTATGTATTTACATACTGCATAGAGATGGCATAGCTTAAGGCACGAGAGCATCCAAGTGGCTTGGGGACTTCATCCGTATGACTCGTGCTCGGACCATGCCAGCTCCAGATGGTAGCACATCATCCGTAGCCCCCTTGACTATAACCATACCATCATTGCCCACACCGACCATGTCACCTATTTCATCTGCCCAATTACACACCCCCACCTCATCGTAAGCCCCCCCGACCTCTTTGTCTGTACCTACCTCGACACCAGTCTCATCCCCTATACCAACATTTGTATCCGCAATAGCAGTTCCGTTACCTACATCGGTTATGTCTCATACTCCACTGGTGTCGTCCCAGGCCCCATCGACATCATCTCACACTCGTAGAGGATCGTGAGCCCCATCGATTGATCTTAGCACCTCAGGAGAGAGTAACGAGATCTTACCACATCATAAGGTCCTTCGTCACCTCAAGTTTCAGGTACAACTCTTCATTTCACTTGGATAATGAAATTTAAATATAGTTTATTTTGGTTAATATTTTCAATCTTTCGATTATTTACTTAATAGGTTTTGGGAGTATGACAACATCCTTTAGTGAGAAAACAGTGGTTACTAAGGTTTTACCTACTTAGGGAAAAAGGGATCATATGACAATTAAGTTTGATAAGTTTTCCCAGTCAGTTGGTGCATCTAGTCAGCAGTTGATCAGACAGTTGGGGTGCTTGGTCCATGATGGTCGAATAGTACCCTTTAGTATCACGAATTGGAGGTTAGTGCCTGTGGAGGCATTGGATAGAATTTGGAATGAGGTGGTGGTAAGTAATTAATTTTGACAATTTAATCTCCCTTATCCATTTACTATAATTCATTATAAGTTTTATGCATTTCAGTAACATTTTTCTCTAATTGTTAAGATAATGTGCTTAATGTTCCATGGGACTTTCAGATAGTCTGCATGTCTTAGTGCAATAATTTATAGAAGAATCATAAGAATAAAATAAAGATGAAGTATTGGAAGCCACACAGATTTGACCCTGATATCCATCTACTAGAGAGGTCCCTGCTGGGTTTTGTCCCCAAGTAGTGGCCAATCTTGTGGCTTACTAGTCAACTATAGATGTGGAGGTTAATTTTTTAAATATTTATTGTAGATATTTATTTTTTAATCTTACTTACACAGTTGATGATAACGATTTTGACAAATTGATAGGCTAAAGCTTCTCAAACTATGAAGAAGAGGGATTTTTACGGTCTAGCACACATGATAGGGAGCATTTCTTTCACAAACATACATATGTCATAGGATAAATATTACTTTTGTTTGTCTTTCATTTTGTAGTATTTTGGTGGGTTATTTCAAATGTGTAATAAATTCAACGTATATTTTAGTTGTCCCTTGATAATGCCCCGACTGATCAGATATCCATCTTTCTTGAGACACATGAAACTGCGAATCCAGAAGTTATGACCATTGCTACAAGATAATTGAATTGTGAATTTAATAATTTATTAGTTTTTGTATATGTTGAAATATTAATTAATTAAATTTATATAATCAATTGTAGGCCTAACTAGAAGCTCGAGTCAATGAGCTACTAGAAGACGAATGCAACTCAATAGAGAAGTATGATGCCATCTATCAGGAGGTGGTTGGCAGTGATGGCCATGGCCATGGTTACACGTTCACATATGGAGGGGCTATATCTCAGTCCCTTTATAGGAGGATGGAGGAGGCCAACTCATCCAAATCATTGCAACACCTTCTGAATCAATTTAGTATATCATTGATGCTCACATGACCACCATACGAGAGAAAATGATTGCAAAATGAGAGGAGCTGATCAGATAGTGAAAGAAGCTGGTCATATAGTGAGATGAGCTGATCACGCAACATTAACCTAAGTTGGCAACAGTTGTGGCTAGAGTATTTGTAGCGGAGGCCAACATTTTAGAGACTCGTGGAACCTCATATGATGGTCTAGATGCCCCCATGACGTAGTTATTTTAATTATGTTTTCATTTATCATTGTGTGAACTAATATAGTTATATTTTTATTTTACTAGTTTATATTACTATATCTCGTAGGTTCCGAATGTAGGCAGCGGCTAATGACCTAACCAAGATTCTACTAGTAATTAGGATAATCCATCGGATCCACTTCCCTCTGAGATGGATGATCAGGTATAATTAAGTTCATTTATTATTGTAACTTTTAATGTATTATAGATAAATTTAATGACTTGTAGAAATGAAACTTGACACATACCAAATTTTAAGTTTTGAATTCTCAAGTTTTGAGATAATACCTCAAACGAAGCAAACATTCACCTTGCGTTACGAAAATTGACAAGCATGGTCTCCTAGACACTAGTGACTTATAGGAAAAACATAATAGCACTCCGAGTTTTCATGTGCCTGTTGTAGAGCCGAGTAGTTTCATGTTTTTACTTGAAACTTAGAATTCTCAATTTTTGAGTCAATACCCCAAATAGAGCAAATGTACACCGTTGGTCATGAAACTGGACACGCGTCTCTTAGGAACTAATGACTTGTAGGAAAAAAACAGAATGGCAATCTGAGTCTTGGTGCGCTTGTTGTAGACCTGAGTAGTTTCATGATTTTAGTTAAAACATAGAGTTCTCAACTTTTGAGACAACACCTAAACAAAGCAAACATTCACCTTTGGTTACAAAAATAATAACATGCATGGTCTCTTAGGCACTAGTGACTTGAAAAAAAAAAAAAAAATAGAACAGAAATTTGAGTCCCGATTTGCCTATTGTAGACCTGATTAGTTTTATGTTTTTTACCTGAAACTTAGAATTCTCAAGCTTTGAGTCAATACCCCAAACAGAGCAAACGTACACTATTGGTCACAAAACTTGACACACATGATCTTTTAGGTTCTAGTGACTTATAGGAGAAAGCAAAATAGAAATCCGAGTCCTCGTTCTCCTGTTATAGAGCTGATTAGTTTCATGTTTTTACTTGAAACTTAGAATTCTCAAGTTTTGAGTCAATACCCTAAATAGAACAAACGGGTACAGTTGGTCACGGAACTAGACACGCACAGTCTCTTAGGCTCCAGTGACTTGGAGAAAAAAAAAGGATGGCAATTTGAGTTCTGGTGCGCTTGTTGTAGACCCTAGTATTTTCACGTTTTTAGTTGAAACATAGAATTCTCAAGTTTTGAGTCAATACCCCAAACGGAGCAAACGAGCACTGTTGGTCATGAAACTTGACAAGCACGGTCTCTTAGGCACTAGTGACTTGTAAGAAAAAACAAAATGACAATTTAAGTCCCAGTGTGCCTGTTGTAGACCCAAGTTGTTTCATGCTTTTACTTGAAATTTTGAATTCTCCAAGTTTTAGGTCAATACTCCAAACAGAGCAAGCATGCATGACTAGTCATGAAACTTGACACACATAGTCTCTTGGACACTAGTGACTTGTAGGAAGAAAATCGAATGACAATTCGAGTTTTTGTGTCTCCGTTGTATACTCAAGTGAATTAATGTTTAAAGTTTAATTTCATGTATTTTATTCTTTAATTTTAAGTTTAATTTCAAAACTAATTGCTTGTTTTATATGTTTCTAGGTTTGATATGCATTGTCTCTACTTCTGAATGAGAAGATGTTTTTGTTTTTCTTTATTTTCCATTTTGGTTTTAGTCTTTTCAATGTTTTAAACTATTACAATAATTTTTGGTGGAATATCTACTTCTTAAAACTTTTTATAATGTTAAATATATTTTTGAATCTCGATTGTGTAATTAGATTATTTTTGTTAATTAGCTTTATGAATGCGATTATTGTAGATTACATACAGGAATTTTTATCAGAAAATAAAAAAATAGGAGAATTGGTGACCGTTATTTTTCTTTTTGGTGACCGCTGAAAACAGTCACTACGGCCTTCTTAATATCTTTCCAGCAAAATTTTTTTGTGATGGCTTTTTAACTTTTAATGACCATTTTTTGCAATCGCCAAATCTAAGTTTTAGTGACAGCATTTTAACTTTCAGTGACCACTTTCGGTGGTCGCCAAATCTTTACATCAATACTTTAAGTGAATGCTTTTTACTTTTTAGTGACTGCTTTTGGCAATCACTAATAGTCTTGCCTAATTTTCAGCCACCCACTCTTTGGTGACCGCTATTAGTTGTCCCTAAAATGTAACAACCACTACATAGCGATAACCAAAAGCATTTGGTGATCCAAGTAATGGTGATCATAAAAAAACAGTCACTAAACCATCACCAAAGACATTTGGTGACAGCTTTTGGCGGTCACCAAAGGTCTTAATTCTAGTAGTGTCGCTATGTCACCTAATGTTGGCCGTCCAAAGGAGCTCCCAACCATAAAATAGGCCTAGCTCAAGACATAGGATTTATACTCGGAATAACCTCTTTGACCAAGGTTAACATGCACTTGGGTAAGAAACATATAATAACAATCTAGTTGGATTGTTATAATTATTTAATCAAAAAAGTTAATGAAATTGGTACATCTAGTTACTCAAAGGGACATGATGAGAAAGTTGTCCTCTATAAATAGTCACATTTCCCTAACTCTATATTGTCCACACCACACGTATAACATATACCTCACATCGCCACTTATATATTGGAAAGAAAAGGAGGCAATTGGGTTAATAGAGCATTATGGTCCCATCTAAGTACAACTACTTCTTATTTTTTGTATTTACATATATCAAAGATATATTCAGAGTTTTTCATCTAACTTGATTTTTGAAGAATCTCTACGTTGACAGTCTCCCCTAGATCACTTGCTAGATCCCTTTCTTTCACTGTTTCTTTATTTGTAGCCTCATATTTGGAGAAAGAGCTTCGGGTGACATGAAAAGCAGGTGTTGTATGTATATTTTTATAGGAGTTTTTTTTTTGTTTTGCTGACATTTTCTTCACTTTTTATGAAAATGCTGTCTGAAGAAAACAAATTCGGAATGTGTTGTTAATGAAAAATAGCGGTTTGAAACCGTAGTTCTTACTTTATAAAATCGCCATCTCAAATGACGCTTCTACAGTTTGCGCACTGCATATATGCTGACAATATTGGCTCAGAAAAAAGCGCACAATGAGAGCGCGGTTTTAAGAAAGTAAACAATTCTTGGACAACCATTTTGCCACCTGATGAGCCCCGGAAGAAAAACGCGCAATGAAAGCGCAGTTTGAAGAAAATAAAGAAGGCGATTCTTTGCTTGTTGAGAAGGCAAACAGACAAGAACACCATAGATTGGCATTATCTAGTAGTTCCAATTTCATAAAGTAATCTCTCTTTTTTATGTATATATATATATATATATATATCGTCTTCTATATCAACCGCGGCTTCATCAGTCTTCTCTCTTTCTCTCTTTCTCTCTTTCTGATCCGAAACCGGCGCAATGGCATCGTTGCAAACAATCGATCTTTTGAAGGAAGAGCTAATGTTGGAGTAGGACTCTTTGGATCTATCCGGAGACGCGAAGAGAGGTCTAGTCATCGTCGATGTCGTCAACGGCTTCTGCACCGTCAAAGTTGGCAATCTGGCCTCGACAGCTCCCGACGAACAAATTTCCAGAATGGTCGATGAAACATTAAGGCACGCCACTGTATTTTGCGAAAACAAATGACCTGTTTTCACTTTCTTAGATTCTCATCATCCTGATGTCCCCGAGCATCCGTATCCTCCTCATGTATGCAAGAAACGGACGAGTCGAAATTGGTTCCCGCTCTGCGATGGTTGGAAAATGAACACTGCATGACTTTAAGATGCAAAGATTGCACCGATGGATTCCTCGATTTTGTTGAGGAAGACGATTCAAATGTGTTTGTGGATTGGGTGAAAGCCAGCCAGATCAAGGCTGTGTTGGTTGTGGGGATATGCACGGATATATGCGTGTTGGACTTTGTTTGTTCTGCTCTGTTCGCGAGGAATCGTGGCTTCTTGACTCCTGTGGAGGATGTAATTGTTTCTTTCTCCAGGTACGCTTTGTTGACTAGAAGCACTTATCGAACAACGGTTCCACGATTAAAAAACGCCATCTCAACTGACGGTTCTAAGATATTGAAGAAATACCATCTCAACTGGTGGTTCTTTGCTAAGGAGCGTCATTTGAGATGACGATTTTACAAAGTAAGAATTTCAGTTTCAAGCTGCGATTTTTTATTAACAGCACATTTCGAATTTGTTTTCTTCGAATAATATTTTCATAAAAAGTGAAGAAAATATCAGTAAAACCAAAAAAGACTCTTTTTATAGCCCGTGTCTGATACTTACCCAGAATGGAAATAAACTTGTATTTACAAACTCTGATGCATGATGGTATCGAAGATATTCTTTTAGGATTTTTTTCTTTATTATTATTATTTTGCCTTTGATTTTGTGGATACTGGAAGAATATATTAATAATATTTTCTAATGGAAGGAAAGAGTTGTCACCCACACCAATACAAAGCTCTAAGTCCTAGAGCAAGCCACTTATTTTGAAAGAGAAAAAACTACTTTTAACTTTACACATCCATGCACTGAAAGTCAAACCCTGTAATGGCAACCGACAATGATTGGAATTTCTACTTGATCGGAAGGAAATTAAATGATGCCCTGCCAGCTAGAAAGTACTGTTAGAAAATATTATCAAAATAACGTGATTATTTAAAAAAAAAAGTGTTTTTATAGATATTTTAATATTTAAAAACAATAAATCTAAATAGATATATGTGACATCATTTTAATTTATTTATTTTCTTAATTTTATGATATTACTATAACTAGTTTTTGTAATCGGAATTAGATGGAATGAAACATTGCCTTTGAAGCCCAATTAGTTTAAGCGGAATGTCTTGCTTTATTAGAACTATGCCATCGCATATCTTACTTTATTACAGCTATGCCATTGTTATTTCATGGACTGATTAATTAAATATTCTGGCACAGCCAGCATACCATAGTAACACTGTCCAGCACTGCGGATACCACTACAGCAGCAATAGAACTTCGAAAGAAAATGGGAGGCTGTGAGTTCAACGATGTTGTTATCGGATTGTTAAATTAAAATTTAATAATTAAATTATATTTATTTTAAAATTTAAATATTCTAGATTATTGTATTTTATAATTCAATGATTTCGATATCCTGATTCCAAAAGCGGATCTGAGCCTCCAAACCCTTTGAAAGCTTACGAAATGAGTAGACCTTTTTAATGAACCCTTTCCCTCCCCTCGTTATCATGGTGATCATCTTGTGAAGTATGATCTAGGTGAGAAGAGACGACGAGGAGAAAACATCCCCGTGAACCTTGGCGATGCAATCCCATCAATGGGGCGATAACTGGGCATGAGAAACCCTTCCCTCTCTTCCTGGATCACGCGTCGACCATTGAAGGAGCTATACTTGACCAGCTTCCCAATCCACGACCTCCTCCTCGGGGACTCGACGGGGGCAGCGGCGGCTCCACCGTTCATCTTGTCGCTCAAGTACTCCTTCACGGCGTGCAATCCCTGCTCAAACACCTCCATAGGCGGCGAAATCAGGGGGTTTCCTTCGACGGAGAGCTTCTGGAGCTTCCTGAGGCATCCCATGGAATCCGGCAACGAGGTGATCTTGTTGTAGCTGATGTCTAATTCGACGAGAGAGATGAGGAGACCGAGGGAGTAAGGTAGGGTTGCGAGGTACTGGAAATTCTGGCTGATGTTGAGGACTTGGAGATTAGTTAGGTTTTCCATGTCTTCCGGGAGAGCCCTCAGGCAGTTTAGACGGGCGTCCAGCACGCGGAGGTTGGTGAGGTGGCCGACCGAACGAGGGAGGAACATCAGCTTGTTTGAATTCACAGACAGTTTTCTCAAATTCACGAGCTCGAAGCCCATGCTGTCTGGTAGCTTGATTAGCTTGTTGAAGTTTGCATTCAGATCTTCCAGTGCTCTGTTTTTTTAACGATGGGAATGGTCAATCAAAACAGTAGTCAAACAAGAGGGAAAAACTAATTAAGCTCCAAAATTGAGAGAATTAATTAACCAAGAATGAAAGAGTTAAACAAAGTAATTAATTAACCTGCAGTTCTCGATAGTTTTTGGGAGTGATTCAATAAGGTTGCCGGAGACATTCAAAACCTTGAGCTTTGAGAGACACCCGATGGAGTTTGGGAGCGATTTAAGCTGGTTTGAATGCACATCCAACACTACCAGATTTAGCAGTCTCGCCGTTATAGATTCAGGTATGCTCTGTAGAATTTACACAAAAAAACATATACAATTATTGCATACTACTCTGTCGCTTAAAAAGCTATGTTTGAAGCAATAATTTCTCGAGCAAAAACTAAAATAATAGGGATTTAAAATTTCTTCGTTAATTTAAATTATATATTGATTAATGTATTTTATGTTATTGTATTTTTCAATCCATTCAAACAAATATGTATTTGAAATTCTATTTCATTTATTTTTATTTTTTGTTTTTCTCTCACTAAATTATCACTCCAATCACAGCCTGATCTATTAATAGGGTAGGGTAAGTGTACTTTATCTCTTAAATTTTGGCCTAAAAACATACGATCCCTCTCAAATTTAAAGATCAACACTAAGTCTCTCATTTTTTTAATTAAAATATGAAATTAACTGAATCTGTTAAATTTGACTTAATTTGTACCTCATAAACTAAAATTTCTTAAAAGAAAAAAGATTTTCACAAAAATAGATACATAAAAATACATTTTTACTCATTTTTATATCAGAATTAAACATTATTTTATTTTTAAGAAGACTTATTTTGCTGTTAATTTTTTTGAATAAATTTTTTTGAACTACTAGATATGTGTGTGTAATAATAGATATGACATAAAATCTAATTAAATATTATATTTTTTTATCAATTTTATATATTAGTACGAATCATGATAGACTTTATGTTGACTTTTAAATTAAAGGATCAAGGGCCGATCAAATACCCTAAGATACTAAAAGAGAAAGTGTAGTAATCCTAAAATACTTTGGAGTTTACTTACGAGTGCATTTGGAAGAGGAAAAAAAAAAAAAAATTAACAACTTTTGCTTTTTTCTAGCGTTTGAAAATTTTCTTTGTATCCTAAAATTCACTTCCAAACTCACCTCAAGAGATAAGCCACATCACCAGCTATATATAAATATATATTTGAGGGGAAAAATTGAAACATATATAAAAAGGACAGCTGCTGGACCATAGTATTGATCATCAATATCACTTATTCTATAATTAAGGGAAGACTAGATCAATATTTTACTTTATTTCATTTCCTTGGTTGACGTAAATTCATATGTTTCAGTTAAATGTCATTATATATGTGATCATCAAATCAATCATCAAAAAAGCTTTGACAAGGCACTCTTAAAATATTAGTAATGGATAGCTAAGCTAGCTAAGAAGATTCACAGTTTTATTTTTACTAGCTAACTATGACTTTTTAGCTTTAACATAAAATTGTAATGATTTCCTTATTTATATAATCGTTTTTTTTTTTTTTTTATCAAACTTTAGTTTTAATATATTTCTTAGACATATTATTCGTATGTAAAAAAATAATAAATAAAACTTTAAAATAGAAGAATGAAAAATGAAAAAAGTTGATTTATTTCAAATAAATTGTTTTTTTCCCACTCTATTTGAATTTTCTTAATTTTATGTATTTTTAGTTTGTAAATTTGTGTTAAATGTAAATGGTAGGCCAAAGAGATAACTAAACCAAATCAAACTAAGTTAAGCCTTTTCTCATTGGGTGGGGTCGGCTATATGAATTTGCGACACCAATCAAATATGTGTAGGGCGATGTTCTCCGTTAGATCCATGTAGGTAAAGTCATGTTTAATAGTTTTTTTTCCAATTTCTTTTAGATCTTCATCTTCCTCTTCTAGTCTTGGCAAGTCTCTATACTTTCATATCTTTTAGCCGATACCTCTGTTGGACGTTTTCTAACATGACTGAACCATCTTAATCGACTTTCTCTCATTTTATCTTCAATTGGTGTTATTCTTATTTTACCCATAATCTCATCGTTTCTCCCTTTGTGATCCCGCACATCTATCATAGCATTCTCATCTCTACAATTACTATCTTCTTAATATCATTATACTTTACTGACCAACACTCTGATCCATATAACAACGTTAGTCTTATCGCCACCTTATAGTGTATATTCCTTTCATCTTAAGGGAGACTTTCTGATCACACAAAACCCCCGAAAGCACTACTCCATTTGGTTCACCTAGTCTGAATTCTATGACTTATATCAGTATCAATTTCTCTATTTTGTGATAGATCCAAGATATCTAAAGTTTTCTTTCGTTACAATCTTTATGTGCCCAAACTTACTTTTATAGTACTAATTGTCTTACTTTGACTAAACTTGCATTCTATATATTCTGTTTTGAATCGACTTAGCCTAAACGTATTTGTCTTTAACGTTTCTTGCCACAATTCTAGCTTAAGTCACTCATTCTTTCATCTCATCTACTAAAATAATGTTATCTGTAAATTAATAACATACACCACGGTACCTCATCTTAAATATGTCTTGTAATCTCATTCATAACTAGGACAAACAAGTACGGACTTAACGCTGAGCCTTGGTGTTGACCAATCATAATAGGAAACTCCTTAGTCTCTTCGTTAGTCATCCGTATAGATGTCATGACTCTATTATATATGTCTTTTTTCTCCTCAATATACAAAACACACACTCCTTTCTTTTCCAATACTCTCCATAGAATCTACCTAAAAACCTGGTTATATGCGTTCTCCAAATCAATGAGCATCATATGTAAATCTTTTTGATCTTCTTTATACTGTTCCATTAATTTCCTCAAGAGAAAAATAGTATCTATTGTTGATCTCCCAAACATGAAACCAACTTGATTATCTGAAACACTTGTTGTGCTTCTTATTTTCTCTTAATAACTCTCTTTCATAATTTCATCGTATGACTCATCAATTTAATCATACGGTAGTTTGCACAGTTCTGAATATCTCTTTTGTTCTTGTATATGGGTATAAGAATACATTTTTTTCATACATCAAGCATATTCTTACTCTTTAATATTATATTAAAAAGTTTTGTCAACCAATTTATGTCATCCTTCCCCAAGCACCTCCAAATCTCAATAGGAATACTAAAAAAAAAAAAAAGAAAATTTAAATTATAACAAAAAAAATCATATAAACAAAAAAAAGAAGTTGAATTACCAAGAAAGTGCTTCAAAATAACGCCGTACAGAAATTTGACACATTCTACGACATATGCGGAAGCAAAAACGAACTTATTTTAATGGAAAAGGAAAAATAAAAGATCGAAATAAAGAAAAAGGAAAGCATAAAAAGGAATTTTTGCCATATATAAATATATATATGTATTACCTAATTAGAAAAACGGGATGATAATTTTTTTTGTTCAGATATCTGGCTAGAAAAGTTTAATAACTAGTTTATCTTATCTATTTTAATTTCTATGCTACGTTGATTGACCAGGTAATGATCAAAACCCCCTCCCCCCGGGGGGGGGGGACAAATGAATGGCTGGCACCAGAAAATAGCTAGACAACTCACCATTTCCACTTTGATTTATTTATTTATTATTTTATTTTTAATAACTGGTTTTATATAGTTCTTAACAAATTATGTAACCGATGGATAAACCGGAAAGATATATACTTCCCCTTATGCATATCTTAATTGAGGTACGAATTGAATCCATGAAATCTATGTGAGAGACAAACCTACGAGTCATTTGGACTAATCCAGAAGTATTTTTCTTCTTGTTCATTTAAACTTACCTACATACATCTATCTTCCATCTATCTATTTATCTATATCTTGTATACTATATATATTATATATTATAAAGCAAACACATCAAAAATAGTGGTAAGACTTAAAAATTCATTATACTATTTTTTTTATGAAAATTTTCTTTTCTTTCCATATAATACTCCTAAACTTTCTATAACCAACTATAATTTCAATATATTGGGGGAAAAAAGAATTTAACAGTTACCGATTTTTTTTTATTTTCCTTAAGTATCCTTTAACTATTCATTACTTTCATCGTTTTTAAAAATTTTTAAATACATGTTAATTAGTTAATATACACTTAATTAATTCATTATTATTTGGTTATTTTTATTAATTTTTAATTAAAAAACAAACAAAATTTTAAAATAAAAAATTTTTATAAAAATTACACACCAAGTGTATGCTTAATTCGAGTATATATATAATTATTCCAACAAAAGGCAAACGAAAAAAATAAAGGAGGAAAAAATTGAATAAAACACACGGAAATGAAAGCCTGAAAAGATACCACAAGTGAGGCAAAAGACATAAAGTTGACATAATAACAATTACATTCAAAAAAATAAAAAATAATAATGTCTACTCCACTTTGTAGCATTTCTTTATGAGAATTTGTACCTTGTTTGCCATGCCTAATCTATTTCCCCAAGTTATTTTCTTTTCCCTATAGAATTAAAAAAAAATGTTCTTATGATCAGTGATCCCCAAATTTATAAATACATATATAACTATTAGAACAAATGAAATTCTTACCATTTGAAAAAAATAAAATAAAAAATGTCAAGAGCAATTCATAAACCGTCTCTTGCCACAAATAAAGAATCAGAAAACTAGCATGAGTTAGAATATTTACATATATATATATATATATATATGTATATATATACCTGAAGATTATTAGTGGAGAGGTCAAGTTTGCAGATAATTCCAATATTCAGAGAAGGATTTGGGAGAGAAGTCAAAGCCATGCCACTCAAATCCACAATTTCTAGCCTTTCTTCCTCTTGTATTGGCATTCCTTTGTTCTCCGGCAGCCTCCTCACTTGCTGCTGTTGCTGCAACATCTTAATTAATTTACAAACACATACCTAATAGATCAAAACAAACTTTAAGAGATACAGATATTGAAACAAGTATACAATTAGAGAGAGACAGAGAGAGTGTGTGTGTGTGCGTGTGTGTTATTGTCGTGTTTTTTGAGTTGGAGGCAAAGAAAATAAAGACCACAATATAAGGCAGGGAGAGGCAGAAGAGTGAGGTTTGTTTGTGGGAGGGGTACTAGTATGAAGTCCCCTACATAAAGGGTTGCTTCTCCACGTTCCCCATTTCTCTTCACAAAGTCAACTCTCATCCCCAGCCTTGTGAGAAATATGTGCTCTGTTTTAGCCAGCCCGCGAATCACGCAACTTCACATATCATTTTGAGTTAGAATAAACCCATTTTTTGATTAATTAGGCACTCAAAGAATAAATAAATGTGTATATATATACATACAAGAATATATGTGTACATATATAATATGTATAAGTTTTCTATGAATTATAAACTTATTATGATATGTAAGTCTTCTATGAAATATAAATTTAAGGTTTCATTTGGAATACTATATTTAATCAAAAAATTTTAAAACTTTTTAAATTTTGTTTTTTCCACTATACGAGTTATAAATTTTATCTATTTTTATTAATTTATTATCAATCTAATTAAATATGATCTTCCTATCCATTGTCTATTTATGGCATGTTAAAAAAAAAAAAAATACAATACACTCGATGAGGATTACTTATCATTATAAATTTTTTGTTGTTACTTTTTAACACATGCAAAGAAGCAAGGCAATTAAAAAGCAAAATTGAAAATATATTTACGCCTTGAAAATGTCTGCATTAAGTATGTAATTTATATATATATATACATGTGGTTTATGAAAGTAATGAATAACTTAATAAAATTGAATATATCGCGCTATCATAAGTTTAATATTTTATTTTTCTATATACAGACACTTAAATTTTAATTCCTTAATGGAAAATATTTTAAGTAGTCTGCTTAATTTTTCTATGAAGGAAAATTTCGAAACTTAATGCTCCAAGTGAAATAAATATTTAAGTAGGGCTAATTAAATTTAAAAAAAATCTGAGAAATTTTTGAATTTCGTAAATAAAATATTATATCACTATGACTTGATTAATTAATTCATAGAATTTTAGTTAATCATTTGGTTTCATGCATTAAGCACTGAATAATATGAATATCTTAGGTTATATCGGCAACATTTATGAATTAGAAAATTAAATATTAAACAATTGTTCGTGTAAATTTTAGTTCAATAATTAATATAACTATAATAAAGATTTGAATGAAAAACAAAAAAACGGAAAACAAAGAAAAAATAATATAATTAAAACATCTAGGAACTTAATGAATACTATAAATTTAAAAAGTCTGAATTATATATATATTAATGTAATTAAGTAATGATTTTCGAAAACCAAATTTAACAATTAAAACTAAGATAGTATCTTGAACGAATTAATTTTAGTAAAAAACGGTAATAAATTTTAAATATTATTAGAACTATTGTGACAAATTACAGGTTAATCAATATAATTTGAAATACATTGCCACGTGAAGAAAAAGAATATTGAAGTATCTAAAATTAGTTTAAGTACTTTAATTTTTTAACAAATTTAGAAATGTGTTTTGATGTTTAGCCATTAATAGATGCATGCACAAGATTAGAACTTATAAATCTAAATCACATCTACCAATTTAAGTTATTTCTTATTTGACTGTGAAAATTAATTTTACGGATGCGTAAAAATTAGTTGAGATACTTTTAAGTTGGTCTCCTAAGTTGGTCACTCATACTGACATATTCAAAAATATGTTCACATTATATATGTTAGAAAAATCCTTTGGAATTAATTACTTAAACATATCAAAATAATATCATCTAAAAGGATATTGATCTTGAATATTTTACCACTAATAAAGCTAAAGAATGTTCCTTTATATAATAAAAACAAAAAGAAAAAAAACAAAAAAAATCAAAAAAACAAATATCAATATTTAAGTAACCAACTAGGAATGAAGAAATCATATATTGTATGTTTGGAGTTTATCAATCATAGATAATTTCAAAATGATCTCATTTACTTAGTACTTAATATATATGTGTAAATATATGCGAAAATAGTAACAAAAATAAAGTATATTTGTACGGAAGAAGCATATTTAATTTAGTAGTATCTTTTAAAATTCATTCAATTATGTGATACAATTTACTAGGAATTATTAAAAATTCTACTTATAAAAGGAAATGAAAAATTAATTAAATATTTAGGACACGATATAACATTTGTTTATTGTTTATTTGTTTATTCATTTTGTTGAGCACAATCCATCCGGTTGAAAATATAGATTTTACAACTTTAGAAAATAATTGAAAGCATTTAGTCCATATCTAATAAGAGGAATGAATTATCTGAATGAAATCTTGAATGTAAAAAATATAATTGAACTTATTTATAAAATAATCAAGATACGTATATATCTAGTGTAAATATATATATAGGGATAATTGGTGAATTTATTATATCGATCAAGTTAACTACTTGGTAAAATCTTTATTTTTCTTCATTAATATCCCTTAACGACTAATAATCACCAAGAACATGAATAATGAGAATAGGATTGGTTTTATATTAATTTTGGGAATGGAAGGTATTACAAAATAGAGGATATGCGTACATATGTATGTGTTGACATTCTCTAAACCTATACAAAGTTTGATTATCATTACATTAAGTTAGTAGCTTATATAACGACATTTATCCATTGGGTCGAGACTCATCAAACGACGTATATTAATAACAACGTTTATTGGTTAGCAATTGTATCTAGGGAGATGTGGATCCATGAAACAATGATGCTGTATTTAGATTTGGGCTCAAGGACCACAGGTTAATCTTGCAGAGTACCTATCCTACATGTGCGTGTGTATGATAAGATTATGATAAATAAATAATTGATAAATAATTTGAATATTAGATTTTGATTATAAAATTATTTTTTTGGTGATCTAGAAACCCCATCGATTTATTATATATCTTTACGAACTGCATAGCTGATGGTACAGATCACGCGAACTGGTTAAGTCCAAAACTTACGTCTTGTATGGGAACCTATAAGGTTTGCCAGGTCTTGGAGTCGAACTCCCAACATCTCTTAGAGAAGTCAAGAGTTATGGCCAACTACCCTAGAGCATATGGTTAATATAATATGAGCCCTATGTGCATGAGCAAAACAATGTAGAGGCAAAGAGGGCAAGTGACTCCACTTAATTTTGAATGCTAAATAACTAAAATACCCTTAGGATTTTAGCTTTATTTAAAAATTAATAAATTAATTAATCTTATTAATAAATTAAGATTAACTCAAAATTTTTAACAGAAAAAGAATTTACGAAAAGGAAACTCAACTATTTATTATGAAATAAAGTGCATTTCCTCACTGTACTATTGAATATTTTATGCATAATGTTAGTAAATATAATATACAACATAATGAATTCTATATACCATAGAAAATAATAATAGTTGTATTTGTTTGGTAACGTTGAACATTTATAGTAAACCCTAGGTACCGTAAAAAAGGAACAGTTGATCTATTAAATTGTAAAAAACTATATTCATTAGTTTAGCGTCCAAGGATAATTTTCTTTGTCCCTAATGCAACATCACTTCTCTCCTACTTTTAACCATGACGTAATTCGATGTTCTCTTCTTTGGAGGTAGGGCACCAATCTTAGGTGTTTGGTGCCCTCTTTAGTGTCCATGTGATATGATGATGTTTATATGATGAATGTTAGTTTCATGCTTGGTCAGGTTTTTCCTTATTTACATGCTTATGTTCATATTGGGTATAAGTGGGCTTATACTTACTTCTTTATAGATTTTGTTGTAGATGCTGAACCAGAAACATAGATGGACCACTAAATCGAGTTCAATTGTTATTTTGATTAACTGATACTGTATTTTAATATATTATACTTTTAATCTCTAATGAGATATTTTGTATAGAAACTAATTGTTATTCAATTAGGTTGTATGGCCAGTTTTAGCCTATATTGTTATAACATACTATTGAGAGCACATTGTTTGATTGTCCACCGATGCTTTATTTAATATTACTGTATTTTGATCTCTGCATCAGCGTGGTTGTATGCCTTTGATTAGATTTATTATGATTAATTGTAATTTTTATGCATTTATCAGATTTGGATTATAGAATTTAGGGTGTGACACTCCTCAAAGTATTGGGTGACAACTCTGAATATCTTCTCAAGGCCCTAGCAGCAGTGAGAAGACCAAGAAGAAGAATGAAGACAAACAAAAAAATGCAACAATCTAGTTGCACTTCAAAGATGAATGACTAAAGCATCTTTTTATGCTAGTAGGTTTAGTCTATGACATGACTTAATTTAAGGATTATATGTACTTGTCTATGGACTAACGTGTTTTAGGGTTCTAGTTACTCCTAAAGGTAGGCATTTCACTATTAGCATTTTCTGACTTAAGTATGCACATTAATTGAATTTCAATTTTAATAAAATGGGTTGAATCCAAGTTTAAAGTTGAGACATGAAGGATAGGCCTAATAAAAGTGTGATTTATATGGACTAAGTTCGTGTACACCTATTAGATACATTATATAGTTAGATCGTTAATAGTGTGGGTGTAAGGAGCTCATTGTGAGCCTTTCATAGGAGGGCCTATGTGGCAATATAAATATATGGTAGGTCCCTTCTCTGCTTTAGATAGACAGTGCTTTACTCACAAAATCCATTACACATAATCAGAGCAAAGAGAAGAAGGTCTATAACCACCAAGATTGATTTAATCTTGAAAACTTCTTCTGTTTGCATTCAAAGACCATGGAACAAATGGGTACACTTCCATACTATGAATATGCATTGATGTTCCTAATTTAAATGCACATTAGTTATTTAATCTTACATTTAGTATTAGAGCCACTGTATATGGATTAGGGACTCAGAACTCAACCCACCCCTGGTGGTTCAGTGGAGGTTGGCCGGGGCTTGGGTGCTCTACCAAAGGCCACGAGTTCGATTTTCACCTAAACGCTAGGTATAAAATGGGAGGCCGCTAGGTGGTGGGATCCTCAATGACTGTCTCCTCGAGGTTTATAGCTTGGGTTGGGTCCAAAGGGCCTTGCCCAGGTGAGTTCCTCGTCACCAAAAAAAAAAAAAAAAAAAGGACTCAGAACCCATTAATTAATATATTCATTCACATTCTTTTCAAGTTTAAATTCGGGATGTTGAATGATTTCCTCTTGGAACAAGAATGATTTTGACATAAATCTTGTAATTTAACTCGAATTGTGGTTAGAGAAAAGTCTGTTAAAAATTTACCCTAGACAACAACCTCGATTCGTATAAAGATGAACAAAACCTATTGCTTTTGTGCATGAAAATTTAATTAAATCAAAATTTTTGCTCCTGGGATTATTGCAAACTGAAACATATAACTTTTATGTACTAAGGTTTTGCAACATACCTAGCATAGCTGAATCTAGGGTTCCTTCAAAACCTTAATTTTATGTAATTTTTTGTTTGAAAACCATATAAAGTTGCTCTTTGATGTATATTTATGTTGTTTGTATAAGTTAATTGCATCAGAACACACACAAAATCAGCCCAATTTGATTGATGCACAATTCACTTGCTATCATTAGGTTTGGTTTTATAGTCAATCGGGTCGGGTCATGATCCGAGTGGAGGAAGAAGGTAAGCTACTAACTTCTCGCTTCACCCACTCCATCCCAAGCATGTAGAGGCACATAGAGCCTTAGTTCTCATGCTAAAAATTTTCAAAATATGTTTCATTCAATAAAGATTTCGAAAATAATTGTTATGGAATTTTAGAGCATGCTTAGTATTTTTCTGAGGAAACAATGTACTTAGTTTTTCATTTTTATGAACATCATGAGTAATGACATTCTAAATATCATAGAATAATGTACCCTCCCTATTTGATGTTCATCAATTGCTATAAATTTTTAAGGTTCTTTTTATGCTTGTTTTAAGCATACTTATGCATTTTCTTGAAAAACCATGAATATTTTCATTTTTATTTTTATGTTTTGCTTTTGTGATCTTTCATAGATTACTAGTTTTCAACCTAATGAACCTTAGGCTATGAACACTCTTTGTAGACGCTCCTACATAGACTATTCTCTTTCTTATGAGCTATCCCTAAGGAGTTTAAATCATCATTTTATATGAAATTCTATAAATCTTTATTTATTTATTTTTATGTGCATGGTTTGGGGGATATATATGTTACTTAGAGCAATTTAAACAAAAGAATATCATAATAAGGGTTTATGGATTGATGTTGGTGCTGCTGCCCAAAGGAGTACATCATTGGGCAATATATAAAATATAATTATATTCATTATATTATTACATGCAATCACTTGCCCAAAAGGGGTTAATGCATATGTTTTAATGATACAGATATTTTTCAGTAACTGACTCGAGAATGTTTATATTTTAAGAGGTTAATCTGCCTAAAAGGGACTAAGTTTTTAAATATTTAGGTGTTCTCATTGATAGTTAACCATGAGAGATACCATAACATGTTGCACTATCAGCCCAAATAGGAGACAGTAATGATGCACCTAGCTATCTCTATTTTTTACGCTTGATTAAGTCTCAAACATATAAGGTTTGTTTGTTGCCCATATTCAGTTAATTTGTTTCCTTTTAGCTTGCATGTAGAATTTCCTTCGCAATTAATAATAATACCATGATGGTTATACTTTTAAACTACTCAAACTTTAAGACATGGAAGTAGGATATTGAGTTTACTTTGGGGATAGTAGATGTGGGTTTGGCCTTCAGAGAGACTGCACTAGCTACACTCATGACTTCTAATAGAACCGTCGAGAAAGAGTCCTATGCAAGGTAAGAGAAGTCTAATAGGCCGAGTCTTATTGCTATAAAGAGGTCTTTTTTTGAGCACTTATTGGGTGACTTAACTGAGACTACCAATGCAAAAGAACTTTTTGATGCTATGGCATATAGATACCATATATCCAATAAGGCTAAGGTTAGATCTTTTGTGAATGAGCTCACAATTCTGAGGTAATATAGCTAAATTGAGGTAAGGGAATACATTCTTAAGCTTGTTTTCTTCTTGTCCAAATTCAAGAGTCTAAATATTAACATTCCAAATGTCTTCACAGTCCACCATGCTCTCAATACCCTATCACTAGATTTTGACAACATCAAAATTGCATATAACACCTAAAATGAATCATGGACCATCAATAACCTCATTTCCAAGTGTGTCTTACAGGAGAAGAAACTTAAGATGGAAACGACTAATCTTCCATGTTCTGGCGTAAGCATCTAGGTCACATTTCTAAAGAAACAATTCAAAGGCTAATTAAAGAAGATATTATTGTACCACTTGACTTCACAGACCTAGACACTTGTGTTGATTTTATTTGGGAAAAATTAACCAAGATAAAGGAGAAAAGTGCAACACAGAGTGGTGACCTCTTAGTAGTCATTTACACAGACATTAGTGGACCTTATTCCTACACTATTGTGGAATTAAATATTTCTCGTTGTGGTTATGTGTATTTAATTTAAGAAAAATCTGATGCACATGAAAGTCTTAAAAATAACAAAACAGAGGTAGAAAATCAATTGTCCAAAGGATTAAGAATGTTAGGTCTGATCGTGGGATTAAGTATTATGGCAAACATGATCTCACTGCACAACATATAAGACTATTTACCAAATACTTATAAGATTATGGGAGTATTACCCAATATACCATGCCTGGTAGTCTTAAACAAAATGGTGTGGTCGAAGGATATAAACACACACTTAAGAATATGATGAGGAGTATGATGAGTTGTTAGTAAATTTCTTATGTATCTTTGGGGTTATGCCATTAAGACTGCCTTATACATTCTGAATTGGGTTCCTAGCAAGTCTATTTCTAAAACCTGTTTTGAATTGTGGATTGGTAGAAATTTTAGCCTTTATCATTTTTGTGTTTGGGGTTGACTGGTAGAGGTCAAGATTTATAATCCTTTTGAGAAGAAAACCAACCCCAAAACTACTCATTGTTTTTTTATTGGGTATCTAGATCATTCTAAAGGATACATGTTCTACTATCCTACAGCAGGTGCGAAGACTATTGAATCTCAGATAGCTAAGTTTTTAGAGCTTGATACTACTAATTTGGAGATGTCATCATACATTGATAAGAATAAGCCTAACGGGGTGATGTCTATTCCTTTGTCTACTATTTAGCATAGTGTTGCACCTATGTTTACGGAGGACATTGATAATAAGTAGTTAGGGATTGATGCAACCATTCTTAATACTCCTGATCCCGCTAAACCTATTATATCTCCTGATCCTATTCCAGTGATACCTATAAGGACATCTATGAAGCATAGAAAACCTACTATTTTAAACGAGTTCATAATACGTCTTGGTAAGAGTGGTTATAATTTAGGGCATGTAGTTGATCTAGTGACTTATGCCAATGCTATTCCAAGTCCCTAGTCTAGTTGGCTATAGGTCCATTAGTTGCAAATGGGTATATAAAACTAATTACTTTGAGCGGTGGGTTGATCGTTGCAAGGCTAGATTGGTAACTAAGGGATTCACTCAGAAAGAAGGTGTTGATTATAATGAAACATTTTCCATTATTTCATTTAAGGACTCATTTAGAATTATTATGATTTTAGTAGCTCATTTTGATTTGGAGCTTTATCAGATGGATGTCAAGATTACTTTTTTGAATGATAATCTTAATGAGGAGATTTATATAGTGTAAACTGAGGGCTTCAAGGTAGAAGGAAAGGGGGCACATAGTGTATAACAAGCAGAAGTCCATCCATGGCTTGAAACAAGCTTTGCACCAATAGTATTTAAAGTTTGATAAGGTTATCACTTCCTTAGGTTTTGTGGAAAATAAGGTTGATTGATACATATATCTCAAGTTTAGTGGGAAGAATCTTATTTTCCTTATTCTTTATGTTGATGAAATCCTACTTCCAAGTAGTAATTTGGGTCTTATGCATGAGACTAAGATGTTGTTATCCACCACTTTGATATGAAAGATCTTTGAAGAGGCCTTTTTTATTTTAGTCATTGAATTATTCATGATAGATCTCGTGGTGTATTAGGGCTATTACAGAAAGGATACATTAATAGGGTACTTAAGAGGTTTCATATACAAGATTGTGGACCTGAGATGTTCTTGTTACAAAGGGTGACAAATTGAACAGAAATTAGAGTTCTAAGGACAATTTACAAATGAAATTCATGCAAAACATACTATATGCTAGTATGGTTAGTAGTCTCATGTATGCATAAGTATGTATTATACTGGATATAACTTTTATTTTGTGTGATCTTGGGAGTTATTTTTCAAACCCTGGCATGGACCATTAGATAGCTACGAAGAAAGTAATAAGGTATTCACAAAGGATGAAAGATTACATGCTCGGATACAGAAGAGTTGAGGATCTTGAAGTAGTTGGCTATTTGAATTTAAATTTTAGTGGATTTGTGGATGACATGATGTCTACTTCAAGATATGTTTTTATGCTTGCTAGAGAAGCTATTTCTTGGAATAATATCATGCAGATCATTATAGCTTCCTCAACTATGCATCCTGAGTTCATGGCTTCTTTTGGGGCCACTACTGTTTGGATATTGAACTTTATTTTGGAACTTAAAATTGGTTCCATTGCTAGAACACTAAGGATCATTTGTGATAATAGCATAGCTATGTTTTTCTCCAAAAATCACAAAACTTCTGAAGGGTCTAAGCACATTGAGATCAAGTATCTATCAATTAAAGACTTGGTGGGAAAATGTGACATCATCATTGGGCACATGATACAGGACATATGATGCTGGACCTCTTAACCAAGGGAATTAGACTTGCTATTTCTTATAGTCATGTTTCAAACATATGTATTGTTAAGTCTTTGATGTACTTGGTTAGTGAGAGTTATTTTCCTTACATTATGTGATAGTTACTCCATATTGAGATCTTTTAGTTTATTTATGGTCATTAAAGTTTATAGATGGGTATCGGTTGTTTTCTTTTGATGCCATTTATTTATCAATATATATGTTCTTGATATTTTATGTATGGATATATATTCATGATACAGATTTAAAGAAAAAATTTAAAGTTTGGTGTACTTAGGTATTACGGAATGTCTTGTTTTGCATCTTAAAGGTTTTTTCGAGATATATATACATCTGCAAGACATAATAAATTCATTGGAAATCGTTAAAATTCTCTTGCTTAGTGGATAAGCATACAACTAAAGAGAATTTGAGGACTGATGGAGGAATAACATCCTTGTGAGATCATGTAAAGAGTTTTATTTTCCACCACACTTCCACATATGGTTAATGTTAATGAGAAGATTGGTATTTGTGATCATGAGTGGTCTTACATTAATTAATTGTGTAATAACAGTCTTGGTTCGATATTACTTGCCTTTTAGACCGGATGTTGTAGGTGTTGTCTTTTGAGTTTACTAGCTTTTTGAAAATGTGGGCACATACAAATTTTATAATTTTAACATGAGAGTCATTTTAAAAAGATTTTCAAAATTGTAACTTAAATTAATCTTTTCTCAAGTGGGAGAATGTTAGAAATGTTTGAATTAAGCATTCACATTAATTGAATTTTGATTTTAGTAAAACAAGTTGAACCCAAGTTTGAAGTTCAGACATAAAAGATAGGCCCAATGAATGTGTGATCTATATGGACTGGGCTTATGTTCACCTATTAGATATATTATGTGATTGAACAGTTAATAGTGTAGGCCTGAGAAGTCTATTATGAGCCTTTTATGAGAGGGCCTAGTATGACAATACAAATATATGGCTAGGTCCCTTATCTACCCTATATAGACAGTGCTATACTCATAAAATCATATAAAATTAAGGCATAGAGAGGAAGATCTATAGCCACCAAGGTTGATTTTACTACTGAAGACCTCTTCCGTTCGCATTCAAAGATCATGGAACAAACATGTATGCTTCTACACTATTAAATATATGTGTTGATGTTCCTATTTTACTTACATATTAGTTATTTAATCTTATAGTCACTTCTAGCTTGCTATTGTGGAAAAGAAAAAAAAAACTATTTTAATAAAAATTCTAAGAAATGCCTTTATCCTTTGTTTATATAAGAAAAAAATATACACGTGTATACATATATCTTTCTAATGTTCACTTACCTCCCTTGGTAATTTTTGAAAGTTTAAAAAGAAAATAAAATTCTATTTTAGCCATTTATGTTTAGTAAAAATTGTGAAATTGATCCTATAATTTTAATTCTCTTGCAAATATACACTTAAGCTACTAAAAGTTATTTCCAAGCTAAGAGATTGTAAGCGTAGAGAACTAGACCAACTTTAATCCATCTTGAAACCACTATTAGGCATTACTAATAGAAGAAAGACTGATTACGATTGTTGCAAGAGTTGATAACCTTTCTGACAAACAACGGGATTTGTACTAATAGAAAAAGAATTTCACATAACGAATGGTTAATTTTCAGCCTCTAACTCCTCTATCTATCTATACCTATGTGCATAATGAGAGTAGAGATATTTTGTAAGAAAAAAGCATATTGAAGAAACCAAGCATGGGATGTGCCTAAAGTAAGCAACAACAAATCTGAGCTTGTAAATGAGAGGTCTTTCTAAGAGAAATAATTGAAATTGGCTAGTAATAGTATATAGACACCTAAATTTTGCCCCCTTTAGTTAAAATTTATAGTATATAATGCTTTTAATTGAATGATGCTCTATTGATTAAAATCTCATAATCACAGGATATGTCAATGCACCGAAATTCGATAAAAAACAAACATTCAACAAAATGATGATTTTACTCCTGAAGCTAAGGAAAAGTCAAGATGAAGACTCACATTAAGGAAAAAGCAACCAGACTATACAAACATGTTCAAGATATCAAACTGAGGATCTCTGCATCAGTAGAAGATCAAAAATTCAAAATTAAGGATCAATTCAGTCCAGAAGTCAAGAATGGCCTCTACCAATGCACCTAAAAGCTGGGATCAATTGGAATATCCAGATCAAAACCAAAAACATGTAAAAAGATACATAACAGCCCAAGACATACCAGAGAATATAGAACAGAATAGCCAAAACATCGATCTAGAGGTCATCTAGGCTCCGTCGACTCAAAATGGCGCCTATCGATGAAAAGGAAGCTACCAACACATCAAACACAATTTGAGACCTCAGTTAAAGTCAAAAGGACTTTAAAATACACAAGAATGTTGAGACTACATCCCCGAGGTAATGCCATAGCTAGGTCTGTCCAAGTCTAGGAGGTCTCTTCGCAACCTTGACTGTAAAATTTGTTGATTTTTTATAAATTCATAAAAGTCTCTTGGCATTGTATCGATGCCATTTTTGGACTCCTCATTTCAAAAAATGGTAGGAGAAGTCAACCTGATGGTGCTTCCAAGGGTCAAGCCAAAGGATTGGCTTACCTTATCTCCATTTCAACCCGTTCGAAGTAGCAATTTTCAAATATACCTAAAATGGTCCTGGATAATCCAAATTCAACCAAAATTTAATCTAATAGGATTAATTCTCTCAAAAAAGTACCGGGGATGTCCTAAAAACTCTTAAAAATTGTGCCAAAGGTCTTAGAATTACCTAAACCTATAACTTAAAACCTGAACTTTGTAAAACATGGCTCGAGCCAGGGGCGCAGGTCAAATGGCCCACAAATTTGGCCTTGTCGCCAAAAATCTTGCCAAGCAAGCTTGGCAAATGTTTTTACCGATCTCAAATTACAGATATACTTACCCGACTTATTTTGCGATTATAGTCGCCTGTAGCGTTGTGCAGACATATTCACCCATCTTGTTAGGTAGAAAGGCCAGCAAGATGGCCTTGGTAAATTTTTTTGCCCATTCTATCAGGCATACTTATTCGATGGATGAAACAGGTAATTTTTTTTTTTTGCCCGTTTGAATAGGCAAAAAGTGTTGTTCGACCAAAAATCTTATAAATAGGACCATCCATTTTCTTATCTTTCTCATTCAACACTCAGGGCCCTTCAAAGTTTTCCTCTCTAAAAAAATCCTTCATCGGGTATAATTTTCTCTCTCTCAAACATTTTTATTTTATTTTTCACTTCAATGTATTTGCATAATTAGAATAGAATAATTTTAATTGCGTAAATAAAATTCTTTGTAAATGAAGAGATATTTGGATCATAATTCAAGACTGGGTTGTACTCAATGTTTGATATTGATTTGATTTATCCTAGACATTTTTGTAAAATTTTATACGTCTTGCATATGACATGCCCGCATCATACTACCATTCTATACTATGTTACAACATCATTACAACATGCCATACTATGTCATAATATCATGTATACCATGTCATGCTGTGTTATAATATCACATTACCATTCCAAACCAAGCTGAACATCATATCTGCCATGCCATGACATCACTACCATGTTGTACCATGTCATTGTCATCCTATACCGTGCTAACATGCCATATTGTGATAGTATACCATGTTATACCATGCTTTGACCATGCTACCATCCTAGCATGCCATATTATCATGTTATGCCATGCTAACATGTCTTATTACCATCCTACATCATAGTCTAACATGCTAGGACATCATTTGCCATGCTAGCACATACAGTGACATACCATGCATTATGTTTTGACATACCGGTACATAGTTTGACATACTAGAACACATTCAGATATACAAACAAACACCCGCTTGGACACAAACTTAGAAATCAAATTCTTACTAATCCAAAGCATTCACCTAAGGGAGCGAGGCTTCAGAGAATAAGGAACGACTTAGAATTGGCTGAGCCGGTGATTTCTAAGTTATGACTTTCCTTAGACATATTTGACATACATTCTTGAACTGCCATCCATGATAGAATGTAAGTTGTCATTACTCATATCACACTATGCTCCTAGGTTATTCACATAGTATAATCAACATCACTAGGAATTAAGCTCTCAATCTAAGCTGAGTTCCTTTCTTAAATGATAAACACTCACTCACCCACGTGAGGCGCATCTTTTTAGAGTAAAGCTCATTTCCACAGTTACAAACAAAGCGTTATCTATCTCTTCCTTTGGAGTTGAATTCCCAACGGAGTGAAATTTTTTCCTCACTTATGTGTATGACGCTCATTATTCCTTCCCATCTGGACCAAGGCTCCATTCCTCTAGTTATGCACTAGGCACCAACAGATCTCTCTTATTTGGAGCAAGGCTCCATTCCCCTAGTTATGCACAAGGCGTTAACTGTTCTTCCTCATCTGGAGCAAGGCTCTATTCTGCAGTTATATGTAAGGCACTAACTATTTATTCTCTAGAGCAAGACTCTATTCCCTAGTTAAGTGCTAGGTGCTAACTATCCTTCTCGATTGGAGTAAGGCTCTTTTTTTAGTTAATCATTTCCCAGTTATGTGTAAGATGCTAACTGTCACTTACCTTTTAGATCAAGTTACCTTTCCCAGTTATGCACGAGGTGCGAACTATCTTTTATCATTTGGAGTGAAGTTCTTTTCCTAAGTTACGAGCGAGGTGCTAACTTTCATTTTGTTCTTAAAGCTAAGCTCTTTTACATTAATCCTTATACAGCATTGACGTTATCAGTCATCCTCTCATACACTTAGCCTACCCTACTTAGTCCTCATAGCTCATCCTTCACACCCAGAGATTGTTGGAGCTGGTGAGAATTCTCCATCCGCTGTGGCGTCCACCCGCGCTGGTCTGGCCTATGATGAGGCTCGCTATGCCTGAGGCCAATCAGCTTGCCATCCATGGAATTTTGGTCTTGCTTGCATCCACACTTGCATACATATAAGTACATCACATCTGTATGAGGAGTTGCTATAAAGCTACTAGACCTGATCCCTTTTCAGGTATGCAGGTAGCTCGAGTAGATAGCTTGAGTCTGGCTACCCTGGCATTCACAGACCATTGGTGAGAAGCACTAACTTAGAGCTAGGCTATTACATAAACACTTATACATATATGTCAAACCTTAGGTGTGAGCTAAAGTGACTTGATCCCTTCGTAAGGTACATAGGAAGCTCGAATAGAAAGCTTTAGTGTGGTCTCCATAGTTTTCATAAACCATCATCTGTGCCAAATGCTAACTTAGACTTAAACTTAGCTTTTGCATTCGCATACTAGTTCACATTTCATCAACATTTCGTTTGGACCATTTTAGTTCTAAGCTATGTCAACCTGATCCCTTTAAAGGGTACGTAGGCAGCTTGAACATAGCTTAAGTTTGGTCACTCCAGTCTCTATAAACCATTTTTTAATTTACATTACACTTGTACACACTGGCTAAGCTCTATTGCATTGTATTTATACATTATATACATTTTAGGGTTTCATGTAATGATCATTATAAACCGAAGTACTATATTGTGAGATAATGACTACAAAGAGTGGAAAGGGACTTCGAATATCCCTAGGTATCCAGGTGTAATAGTTTCTTTGTGTAGCCGAACCCCCAGACCCATTATCTCTGATTGCACAAACTAGTGAGAGTCACTAAAAAGAGCCATTTATCTTTCCAAAAACATAAACAATGCATTTTTAAATCATAATCAAAACTCAAGTTTCTCAACACACCCATTTTGGAAGTGTCAGGTGGTGACTCTTTGTCTCTATAATCAAAGCCCTATTTCAAAACAAAACATAATTTTTCACATTTCGGTGATCTCAGACACACCATGTCGCAACAAAAACTCATAACTCGTGCTCGTCGACTCTGATGCATCGATCTGATTCCAACAGTTGGTGACTCTGTTGGGGACTCAACTCCCGCATCAAGGGTTTAACCATAGTTTCCACTCTTTGCAGTCGCTATCTCACACCATAATCTCCAATTCATTTAATCAAAGTATGTACCTCATTTTTCTACCAGAATGCATAGATTTTTACATTTTATCTACTGTGCATACTAACCTATTCAACTATGAATAAACTGCCTGTATGTGTTTTACAACATATATGAATGAATGGGCTAATTGCTTTAATACTTTCCTTATTTTTCATAAACCTATCCCTCCAAATCACACACTGCGCACATCATTAAGGATATTCTGCATAACATATTTTACGTCCTTCCAAGATATGGTTATGTATACAGTTCTCCTAGTAGTGTACCATAGTTCCTTTTGCTTGGATGACCAACTTAAGAAGATTTTCTTTGGAAAAATGGAGGCTTGAAGATCCAATGGCCGTTAACCTTCTAGGGTGCACTAAGTCAAGCCGTGAGCCTCATGTCACATGTAGTCAAGCCATAGGCTTAAGCCTCACGAAATCTAATTTGTTGCAAGAACACTAGAGAAGGTGGTGCTAACCTGTTTGTTCCCTGTGATTGCATTTACTTACATCTACATGGTAGAAGAGATAATTCATTGTTGTCTCTGCATAGTAATAAAGCCTACCCATTTATGTCTAAGGGACCAAGTCCCGAATAGACCATTCATTTATGCATAGTGAACCCTTAAGATTCATATCATTTAAATAAAAATAAAGAGATTGTCACTCAAGTCTAAATTTTCCCTACATCTACCCACTACATCAAAGTTTATGTATATGCCACTTCAAAATCCAGATTTTGTCAAATCTCACCTCAAAACTGTTCAAAGTTTCAACCCAAAACTTTACCGGATTTGAGTTTGAGATTTGGTAGAATCTTTAAACTTAGGCAGAAATCTTAAGAAACACTCCCTGAAGTTTTCATCTTCCTGAAACTCTACAGAATTCGGGATAGAAATCCCAAGCTAGAGTTTCTCCAACATTTTGTCTAGATTTGCAATTATATCGAAACCCTACCCAAAAATCCGCCACAATTTCAATTCGAAACTCTACCAGAAATTCATCAAAGGTTCAGCTTAAAACTTTGTCAAAATTCTAGTATGTATTGAACTGGAATATATAAAGACAAATACTTAGTTGGTTTGATAAGAAGCACCTATTCAAATAAAGAGGAAGTTCTATCCAACCAGCCAGCCAATCAGAGATCAAGAATAATACAAATCTGAAGACTCAACGAGTAGATAGGATTTTTATTTTATTCTTGATGTAAAAGTAGTCACTACATTTTATAAAGTGAATACTCATTTCAATTCATTTAATTTAATTATTTGTAATATTGCTTCCAATGACAATTTGAATGGGATAATGTAATAAAACGAGAATTCTAACAATCTCTTTGCACTCATTTCAAATCATATTATCATTTTTCCCTTACCAATAAGGATGTCCCCATAAATAAAATCAAACAAAATTTAATTCAAAATCATTTTTAAATAAATTTCATTTTCATAATAGGTAATATCGTTACCATTTGCTCCGTTCAACATTCTTCTGTCAATGCCAAGTTTGGGACCAGAGACATGGCATCTTCATTCGAAGCACTCAACACTGTTAGAACTCAATTAACCATTATTTCTACATCATAGGGAATAAATCAACTACCACCATTCCCAACTCTTTACAGTAGCCTCGTCTCCAATACTTCTGACATCCCTTTAACTATGACTATCTTACTGCAAAGGGTCTGCCAAACATACCCATCCCATCTTTCTTTAAGACCTTACCTGCATTATCCTAGGAGTGACAACATCCCTAATAAACCTTCAAACCTTTCTTCTGAAAGACCAAAACATTGCCAACCTGACTTTACTTCTCAACCGGGCACGGGTTAATATTCCTATCTCTCTATACAACCAGATACTACATTCTTACTTATAAGCACCCTTTGCCTCTGCCGTTCACATCAACAGAGTTAGCCTTAGCCCAGAGGATTGAGACTGTTGAGAAGGCTTTAAAAATAGTCCTTGACACACATATTCATGGGTTGATGGTAGTACAAGCTCCAATAACTCCAAATGTCATTACTGGCATACTACCAGATCAAACTATAAGCGATGCCAGCTCACTAAAGGAAGTGTTCAACTTGTTTTGCCTAATAGGGAAATAGGGAAAAATCATCAAAATTTGATCCACGAGACCTCATCACCACCATTAATAAAGAAACCTCAACTAGCCACTCTCAAAACACTAAACCACTAACTCTGCACCTCAATCACCAATCCTAATATACCTCCCCTATACTTGCTCACCCAATTTCAAGCCAACTCAGATTGACCTTTTGCAATACCCACTTTAACATTGATCCGTTCCACTATACTTTCTCAGCCATTAATCGAAGGACTAGCATGCCTTGGGCCTCAGCAAAACTCTCATAACAATCAGCAAGCCTCATGTCACATTAATCAATCTCTGTCTTTGACTACCCAGAAATGATGAGGATTTGGGCAAAGCTTGAGTCCTTAGATCTATCTTCCATGGATCCCCCTCCAATTCCAAATTGCCTTATTACTTGGGAGGATGTTACTCAACAATTCTAGGAAAGCTTGTCAAACCATGATAAGTTCTCTTCTTCCTTTATCAAATAAGTTACATAATTGATGAAATTTTACCAACTTTAACAATGATCTGAGAAAAGTATGCCTTTTTAGCCCTTGAATCCTCATAAGAGAGTACCAGCACCCTGACTTTTGGAAATTTACCTCCGATTGATCCAGCTCTTGTTTCACAATCAACACTAGAGATTAACAGCTTTATCCACACGCTAATGTCTAATAGTGACATTAAAGAACTAGACATAGGAGGCTATCTTGCTCAATACAAATGAAGATGGGTAGAATTTTCCTAACTTGAAAGGGTTTGCAAAAAAACAAAGTTTGAACCTGATAAAAGGCTAGGCAAGTACCAACAAGGCATGCCTGAGCAACTGGAATTTAAAAGATGGATCCTAGGTTTTGGAATTGAAGTGAAGCTTAACCATTAGGAGGAAGAGAAATGTGTTGAAAGAGTAGAGAGAAAGGCTCTAAACCTAAACCTACGTTTGTACCGGGGAATGTTTACCACTTTACCCACATGCTTTTGTAAAGGGGAGGAGAAAGTGGTATATCCTATGATACCCATACAAGCAATAGGTTAAGATGCTACTCCCGAACCTAAAAAGTAAAAATTTCATCGGGGACCCTGTCTTGATAATAAACACATCATAGAAACTGCTGGAAACAACATCATTCTCTGGATAAAAGAGAACAGACTACCTCTGGAAGAGATTAGAGCCATAAAGTCCAAGATTACTAAACAACGAATAAGAGAGAACATAACTTACTTCCCTCACCCACCAAAATTATTTCCTCCTCATTAGTTTTGCTTAGAAGAAGAAGTCCTGGACAACTTCATCGAAAGGACGCTACATGAGCAAAAATAATTGGGTGACCACATCAGAGCGCCTTGAGGCACAATAATGCCAATTGTCTTCCCCTACCAGATGGAATGATTAGAGAAAAGGATTTCAAGGACTAGTCTCTAATAGAGTAATCAAGACCTCAAGCTTCAGTATAAAGGGCTTACAGGAGCACGACAATTTTGTTCTTTTTTTTTTCAATTTCTCAGTCATATTTAAATTTTGAAATATAAATAGTAATGTTCATATTATTTTTGAAATTATTTTTATTGATTTCATTCATTTTTCAAGAAATTTAAATTTTAGACACAGTAACATGATAACAAACACAGTTCAGCAATAACACTTAGAAAATTAACATTCTCCATAGCCATAGCTCATTAACTTATAATCACTAACAAAACCAGGCACCCAATTCTCAAGGCATATCCTTCATACCGTGCTAAGCTGGCATTTTTTCTTTTATTCTGTTGTATAGAATTTTAAACCTTTCAAAATATTCAATCACTTTCATTAAATATTCTTTGTGACAAACTAGTTTGTTAGAATCACTGCTAAGCACTAAAACGTATTCAATTTGGTATCTCAATGTTGCCAGAATTACGGGCGACCCGATTCTTAAATTACTGAGATATGTAGGCAACCAAAATGGTTTGGTCACCATCTTTAAGAACCACTAAGGGTATTTTCTACACCTTAGAAGTGGTCATTAATGTAACCCTCGAGCTTGACAGTTTAATAGGCCAAACTCTATATGATAAGGGATATTCAATCCTCAAATCCCCAGTTTAGGTTAAAGCCTTAGCCATTTTCAGTTCTTTGAGCCCTTAACCCATTTTTCATTCAAATAACCATACCTAAAAAATAAATAAGAAAATAAAAAAAATACTTCAATATAAACCAATATTACTAGGGTAACCTTATCCTTAGCAATGTTTAAGTGCTTAAGAGACTGTCTCCAAAGTCAAAAAGATTAGAGGCCATTATTTCAGCTATTGTGATTAGATTAGGATTATTCATTGTCAAACCCTTTAAGCTTGAAAAAAAAATCGTCATCATACATTCATTTCATTGAACCCTACCTAGGATCATCCCCCATATTGAGACAAGCAAGCGAGCCGATTTAGACACGAGAGGCATCCTTCGTCAAAATGATCATCAATATTATGTCTAGACAAGTCCACTCAAGAAGAGAAGTCAATACAAGCCCGAGATGGTGTATTTGAACAAAGTTGTCAAACTCAAAATGAAGAGAGGCATTCATTTCTACTATATTCAGATTAGGCCAGTTAAATCCCTTACAAGCCCATTGAGCCAGTTTATATTCTTCAGTTATAAACCCCCGAATGTCATGCCCCTCAGTAGGGCAATGGAAGAGAATAAAATAGAGTCACGCAATACAAAGAAAGAAAGCCAAGATCAATACAAAGGAAAAAGAAGCCCGGAGTCTAAAGGATAGAATTGGGTAAAGAGCTAGAGTCAAATTCAATGAAAAAACAAGCTCAGAGTCCAAAGGATGGAATTGAGCAAAAATTAGAGTCAAAGTAAAGGCAGAACAAAGATACAAACATTATCAAAGACTTAAGAACCTAAGAGATAGGTTTCTTATCGAAGAATAACCCCCTTTTTTTTGAAATCATGTTCAAGGCACTGATTCAACATCAAAAGTGAGCCTCCTTACCAAACTAAACCAAATAGAGTGAGGCTCCTAGCAAGGCTCTTTCCAGACCATACAGAACGAAGTATGGGAGCGAGGCTCCTTAACTGAATAGACTAAGTAGAGCGAGACTTAAGAGTGATGCTTCTTACCAGATTAAATTTATGCGAGGCTCATCCGAAGACTAAGTGTGAAGCACTAAATCCTCTCCTATACTAGAGTGCATCTTAAGAGTGAGACTCGCTAGTTTGAGTAAGACACTTTTCCCTAAGACATATGCTAAACACTAACTCAACCTAAGGAATGAAGCTCCTAATCAAAACTAGATAGAGCAAAGCTCCTTACCAAACCAAATAAAGCGAGGTTCTGGATAAAGCTAGGAGTAGCGAGGTTCCTTATCTAAACAAATTAGGACGGGCAAGACTTATTTTAGGATTGAGTGCCCACTTTGTATCCTCCCAACACAAAAGAGCTTTCTAAGAATGAAACTTTTTATCAAATTAAAATTATTTTTGAAATCATATGCTTGGCACTGATTCAAAATCTAGGAGCTAGGCTCATCTTCTCACAATCTAATCCGAGGCATAGGATTATATACCATTTTAAGAGCGAGGCTCCTCAATTTTTCAAACCAGACGGACCGAGGCTCCTCATTTAGCCAAACCCTATAGAGCGAGGTTTGGGACCTAGGCTCCTTACATTACCAATTTGGATAGAGCAATTAAATACCAATCCAGTGCATGGCATAGGACCAATCACCCATCCTGGAGTGAAGCTTCTTTCCTCCAAACTAGTACAAGGCATAGACACATACCTATGAGCAAAGCTCATTCCTTTGAAACCAAATGCAAAGTAGGTAATCATTTACTAATCCATTTTCTAAGATTATTTTTCAGAGTCAAAATGCAGAATAAAACTCGTGTATCAACCCAAGAGCAAAGCTTATTCCTCAAAAGCTAAGTGCGAGGCACAGAATCATCCCCACATTCCAAGAAGGTAACTCTTATAGTTGTTCAAGTACGAAGCATCAATTAAGCTACAAAGTTATTTCTTTCTTTGATTCAACATGCAAGGGGGAAAATTAGGTTATCTCTTTTTTATTTTCTACCTTAGATAAGCTAAAGCAGAAAAAGAAGGGCAGTTGTAGACACCTCAATTTTGCCCCTCATAGTTAAAATTTATATCATAAAATGCTTTTAGTTGAAGGGTGCTCAAGTGATTAAAATCTTCTAATCACGGGTTATGTTAAAGCATCGAAATTTGACAAATAGTAAAAATTCAAAAAATTGATGATTATACTCCTATAGCTAAGGAGAAACCAAGATGAAGACTTAAATCAAGGTAGAAGGCCACCAAATTGTACAAACATGTTCAATTAGTCTAGAAGTCACATCTATCGAAGCACCCAAAGGCTGGTATCAGCTGGAATATCCAGATCAAGTTAGAAACATGTAAAAAGACACATAACATCCCAAGAAATACCATAGAATATAGAACGCAACTCGAAACAAACAAAATACTAGTCTAGAAGAAGCTGTTGGTGCCTCCAACACAATTTGAGACCTTAGATGAGTCAAAATGCCTTCAAATTGCACAAGAATGTCGAGGTTTCATCTCTCGAGGTAATGACTTAGCTAGGTTTGGCCAAGTCAAACTTTAGAAGGTCCCTCTATATCCTTGATTGTAAAATTTGTTAATTTTTTATAAATTCATAACAGTTTATCAGTATCCCACCGATGGCATTTTTAGACTTTTTATACTCAAAAATAGTAGAAGAAATTAACCTAGTGGTGTTTCCAAGGGTCAGGACAAAGGATTGTCCAACCCTGCCTCCGTTTCAGCTCGTTTCAAAGCAGTAATTTTTCAATAAACCTAATTTGGTCCTAGAGAATCTAAATTGAACCAAATTTTGACTTAATTGGTTTAACTCTCTCCAAATAGTACTTGAGAGTTCCCAAGAGCTATCAAAAGCTGCGCCAAAGGTCTTAGAACTATGTGAAACTATGGCGATAAAACCCAAACTTTGTAAAACATGGACAGAGCAAGAGCTCAGGCCTAATGGCCTACAGGCTACCAAAAAGCTTGCCATGCACTTGGCAAAATTTTTCACTTGTCTTGAGTTACAGATATGTCCGCTTGACTTGTTTTACAGTCACAGTCGCCCATTGTGCTTTGCAATCATGTTTTCCCGTCCTGTTGGGTAAAAAGGGCTACTAGATGGCCTTGGCAAATAAAAACTGCCCATTTTGTTGGCAAACTTAATCGCTGAATGAAACGGGCAATTCCTTTTGCCTTTTTAATAGGCAAAAATTTTGTTCAGCCAAATTCCTATAAATAGGGGCCTCCCTTCTCTTATTTTTCTCATTCAACACTCAATGCACTTTAGAGCTTCTCTCTTTAGATAAAGCTTACATTAGTATAATTTTCTCTCTTTAGAAAATTTTTATTTTATTTTTCAATTCAACGTATTTGCATAATTAGAGTGAAATAACTTTGAATGTGTAAATAAAATTCTTTTTCAATGAAAAGTAATCAGATCATAATTCAAGACTAGGTTGTACCAATGTATGATATTAATCGAATTTGCCTGAGAAAATTTTGTAAAATTCCAAACATCATGCATATGACATGGTCACATCATGCTACCATGTTATACCATGTCATAACATCATTATAACATCAATATTATGTCATAATATCATGTATATTATGTCATGCCATGCCATAACATCACATTACCAAGCCA
>QLOD02000016.1:15175929-15195375 GCA_003260245.2 Sideroxylon spinosum | reverse complement strand
TATAGTTCCCTTGATAAATGTTCATAAAATGAGTGTGAAAAATGGCTAAAGAATAACAATGATTGCATGCAATCACCAAGCTAATGTAGAGTTAATTCAAAAACTCCCCACTCCACAATCAGTTAAGGACATTCGATCATTCTTAGGCCACGCAGGATTCTACAGGTGCTTCATTCAATCTTTTAGCGAAATCTTAAAGCCCTTGTGTCATCTATTAACACAAGAGGCATCCTTTAAATGGACACCATAATGTCAAGAGGCCTTTGACAAACTAAAAATCTATTTAACAACAGCAGCATCTGCTCTTTAATCCCCTGATTGGACACTTCCGTTCGAACTTATGTGCGATGCGAGTGACCATACTATTGGTGTTGTGTTAGGGCAAAGAAAAGACAAAAAGGCACATGTTATTTCCTATGCCAGTAGAACCCTAACTGGTGCTCAACGGAATTATACGACAACTGAAAAGGAAATGCTGGCAGTTGTCTTCGCCCTAAAAAATTTTCACTTCTATCTCATTGGTTCAACAGTGATAATATATACGGATCACTCTGCATTGAAATACCTATTAAACAAACCAGAAGCTAAGCCAAGGTCAATCTATTAGATTCTATTGCTACAAGAGTTTGACCTTGAGATTAGACATAAAAAGGGAGTTGAAAATGTGGTAGTCGATCATCTGTCATGTTGACCGATGGAAACTTATACAAAAGATGAAATTCAAATAAATGATAGCTTTCCGATTGAATAGTTATTTAATGTAGCTACAATAACATCATCTACACCTCTATGGTTTTCTGATATTGCCAACTATTTAGTGACTAGAAAACTTCCAGAGGAGTAGAGTCCTAAGGATAGGAGAAAATTTCTGAGAATGTTCGAGTCTTCTTTTGGGATGACCCCTACCTATTCAAATATTGTCCAGACCAAGTAATTCAACGTTGTGTCCTCGAATGGGAAGTTCATAGCATAATTGAATTTTGCCACTCTCAAGCATGTGGTGGCCCTTTTTCCATAAATAAAACAGCTTCCAAAATTTTACAATGTGGATTTTATTGGCCTACGTTATTCAAAGATGTTCATCAATTCTATATCACATGCGATCGATGTCAACATTTAGGTAGTCTAACCCACAGAAACATGATGCCTGTATCTCCTATATTAGTGTTGGAACTATTTGATTGTTGGGGAATAGACTTCATGTGTCCCTTTCCTATTTCCTTTGTTTTGAGTATATTCTAGTAGGAATAGATTACGTTTCTAAATGGGTTAAGGCAATTGCTGCTAAAATGAATGATCACAAAGTTGTGTTGAAGTTCCTCCAAGAGAATATATTTCATGCTTTGGGATGCCCCGAGTAATTATAAGTGATGGAGGAAAACACTTCTGCAATCTGCCAGTAGGTACTTTATTGGGTAAATATGGTGTAGTTCACAAATTTGGTACTCATATCACCCCCAAACAAGTGGGCAAGTGGAATTGGCCAATGGAGAGATTAAAAAAATTTTGGAAAAAACGGTCAACCTGAATTGTAAGGATTGGTCGTTACGACTGATTGACTCCCTGTGGGCATATTGCACTGCTTATAAGATAACTTTAGGGATGTCTCCATATCGGTTAGTTTAGGAAAAGCTCTATCATTTGCCTGTTGAATTAGAACATAAAGCATATTGGGCTATTAAACAATTCAACATTGACATTAACGAGGCTGGGTTGCCCCGAAAACTTCAAATTGCAGAGATAGACGAGTTGCGGAATGATGCCTATGAAAATGGCCAAATTTCAAAAGAAAATATAAAAAGGCTTCATGACCAACACATCACTCGTCGATCATTCCATGAGGGCCGAAAAGTACTTCTTTATCGCTCACGACTTTACCTCTTTCCGGGTAATTGGCAATCTAAGTGGACAGGCCCATTCATTGTGATAAATGTTTGCAAACATAGTGCCATTAAAATCGAGAATCCTAAGAATTAAAACCGTTTCAAAGTCAATGGACACCGATTAAAACCCTACTTAGAAAATTTTGTGGGCTTAATCTAAGCATGGGATCTTTTGGATCCCCCACCTTATGATTACATCAAATTAAAGTGTACTTTATGTGTAAGCTTTATTTTTCTTTCTTTCTTTTTTTTTTTTTTTTGTTCCTAGTTTACATTTTGTTTTTTTTTTTTTTAAATTTAAATTTGGCCAAACGGTTCAGACCACAGAAAGTTGATGCCACCAAACGGTTCGGACCATCCACCCAAACAGTCCGAACCCTGCACCACTTTAAAGGGTTGAAAACCCCTTCTTCGGCCAACTTTATCTCTCTCTCCTTCACCTCCATACCTTCTTTTCTATTCTCCTTCTTCATGCCGACCACTATCCAAGTTATGGGTCACTCTAATTCCAAGGATTGCTTGATTTATCCTTGCATCTTCATCATAGTAGGTATGTGCTCAAGCTTCCAAGTTTTCAAGCCCTAACCATGGTGCCTTCTATCTTGTTTGAATTTTTTCCCTTTGAATTTTTTCCCCCTTTTTTGCTATTTTTAGTTAGTTTTTCTTCAATCAAATCCCCTAACCAACCTTTAATCTTCATCATTATTTGAATTGCTTTCTTATAAGTAGTTTTTCTTCAAGGAACTCTAACAGCGGGTGCAAAGAGGCTGAATTTGGGTCTCCTAAAGCTTCTCTCTCTAGCTTCCCATCTTCAAATAGGTATGTAATTTATCAATTGAAGACCCAATTGTGTGGTCTTTACTAGTTAATTTATATTTTTTTTCCAACTTCTTTAGTTTAATTGACTACTGGAGGGCCACTAAATTTGTGTGGATATAGGCCTTGATGCTTAACTAAGTTTACTATCAATATGTTCTTTTGTTGATGTAGAAACCATGCCACCATGCACTAAGAAACCTGCCCAACGATAAATAGATACCACTTCTTTTGGTCGAAACCATTTCTAGAATAAAGAATCTGAAACCAAGTATGACGATATTTGGGAAAGCGGTGGTAATTGAGCGTTATTCGCAAATTGATCAGTTTAGCGGTGAAGACTTTATGTTACATCAAAACTTTGAAGGAATGCAGTGGTTAGGCGTGACCAGGTTTCACTCAAATTGTGTAGTGGATATTGTGTTGGAATTCTTTGCTAATATTAAAGAAAATTCTACTATTAGAAGAAAGCATCGAGAAAAAATAGTTAGTTAGGTACGGGGTATTGAAATTGTGCTCACGCCTAATGATTTTGCCCTAGTTTTCCAACTCCTCCGTGTTGAACATCCTGAATTTTCTTACCCTGCTGAGGGTGCACCACCACTTCCCATTATTTCTAGAGAGATTTTGTTGGAAGGCCAAGAATGGACCGGAGAATATAGGAAGCCTAGTTCTGTTTTAAGTGATAAATATTGGGCCCCACACATGTTCTCTTGTACCAACCTCCTCCCACAGAATCGACATACTGACTGCACCCTCCTTAGAGCTCAATTGATTTATGCCATTGGCACGGGCATGTCTATTGATCTTCCTTCATACTTTTGGCATCATGTTCTTTACACCTTTGAGCATACTGGGGCCCTTACTGCATTACCTTTTGGTGGGGCTCTGACGAAAATTTCTAGAAGAAAAGGTTCTTTAATTAGAGATGATATGCCATTGGTTTCTGGGTTAAACCCCTTCAACATCAAATCGTATTCTGAATCCCGGGGCCATGCAGCTAAAATTAAAAGACGAAAATTAGAGGTTGAGGAGGAAGGAAGTGGGTCTCACGTTCCACTTGAAGAGGAAGTATAACATGAGGTCTCAAATGCTGCACTAGCTTCCCGCATTGACGCCTTGGTGGAACGAATGAGTCAGATGGAAAACCACCAAGAGGAGGACCACCAGCTCCTACTTCAGATCTAACAGTCCCAGCAAACTCATGGTCACCTCTTGTAGAGTATCTTGGATCATCTCCATGACTCTTCCCATCCACCTCCACACTGATTTTTGGTTTTATTTATTTTTCTTTTAATGTTTGTAATAGTTGAGAGTTTAGGGTTTGAACTTAAGACTTGATTTTGTATCCCTAAAACTCTAACACTTATTTGTAACCTTCATTTTGTACTTGGTATTTAAGTTATGACTATGCTAAGTATTTGTCTTATATTTTGTCCATAGCTTACTCCTTCATGTTCAATTTTCTTCTTTTCTTATTTTTATCTCATGAAAGGCAACTCTATGATAATATCTTTATTCCATTTTTATTTATTATGTGCTAAGACAGGTTAATGACGCCTAACCGTTCTAACTCTATAGATGAAAAAAATGAGGGAAACGAATTTAATACTTATATTGATAATCGAAGTGAGGTAGACGTGTCAGTGAGCTCAGAGTGTCCCGGTGAGGAGTGGCCCGATGAGTGTTTTGAGGCGAGTAATTCTTTACCTCTTACTATTGTTTACCCTTCTTTAATTCAATCACCCCTAACAAGTTTCTTGTGGGGGAATGGTGGGACGAAGTGGATTTGGAACTCTTGATCAGTATGGAATGGATTGAGGTAGATATATCCGCTGAATGGTTTGATGCACCAAATTTTGACACTGACACTGACTCTAACATCATCATCTCGAATGACAATAGTATGCCCCCCTTAGAAGAAATTCCTGACTTAGGTAGTGAGACAGGGGAGAGAACTGACATCGAGTCTGATTATGGTGAGCTTCCCTCATAGGATTTTCATTCATCTGAGGAGAAGATTCATTTTACTAGTACTGTTTTAGCTCCACTAGCTACTGACAAAAGGTATTTCTTTCCCCTTATCTTTTGTCCTTTTCTAGTTATCCTTCTTTTTATTTCTTTATCTTGACATCATTAGTCACTTGCACATTAGGTTGGGGAAGGTTCAGTTTACATTTTTTGCATTTTGCCTTCACTCCTGTTCATACATAGCACCCACATTGACGACAATGTGTCTTTTAAGTTGGGGAGGGGATGGTTAATAACATGTAAACTTCTCTTATATATTATTAATGACTAATGAATGGGTAGTTTCTAAATCAATGGTGATAATAGTTATGAAAATAATAGATGATTTGATGTTCAACTTTGAAATAGAGAACTGAAATCTAAATTGAGTAAAAAACAATTTATGTATTAAAGACTTACCACTTAAAACCATTGAATTGAAAGCATGTTAGGGACTAGAGTTTATGAGATGTAGTTATTCAAGTATTCCAAGACAGGGGTGGAGACTTAATACCCTTATTTTGTGAGCTTTTGAGCCTGAACGTTATTTTTGAGCGTTTTATAAGTATTAATCTTTACTATTTCTTTCATCTTACTTCTTTTGAATAGCTTCATTACATTATTTTTCTTTGGTATTAAATGCACAAGATATTACTTTTAATTTGTGTGGATGGATTACTGCTTCTGAAAAGTGTTATGAACCTAGAGAGTGATGTTAGGCCATCTTTCTTATAGTTTAAAACCTATAACTTTTGTTTGTTTACATTATCCTTGGAGCCACTTTGAAGCCTCACAAAATTTTGAATAATTTGATGTTTCTTGTATAACCAAAAATACAACCCGTTAACCTTAGATACATAGGTAAACCAACCCTTGTATGTCTTGGGATATTTATGCGAAATTAGCAATAAGGTGTATAAAGGGTGAAAAAAAAATGGGATAAGGCAATTCATGAATTCATTATTTTTAGTCCATGAATGAATGAAAAAAAAAATGTATGTTGACAATAAAGCTTCAATGTTAAGTATTCAAGGACTTGAAAGAAGAAAAGTTGGGGAGTGTTTTATTGCATTATTGTAATCTCTAGACATGCACTTTGATGTTTCCCATCCTTTATTTGTCTAACCAATACCCCCTGGCGAAGCTATAACCTAGTAAAGACCTAACCGACTCTAAGTAAAAGACACTTATAGGAGCATTGATCTGTTTCATGTGATTGATAGTAATTTTCTTGTTTATGCATCAATACATTCCATTCATGAAGCTATGCTACACTCACTATTTTAATTCTTTCATGTCGCTTCTTGATTTAGGTTCAATACAACTATTTGATATTGCAGTCATGAATGAACCAAAAGAGTAACCCCGTTTCAAGTGATTTCATTTGAGAGTGAACATCCTGGTGAGAGTTGAAGTCAAAACCATGGTCTTTGCGTATACATGTTAATTATGTTGATTGGATGATAGTGCGTATTTGAAATTGAATGGTTGAAAAGTTAGGTGCATTTGAAGTACATTTGAGGATAATTTATGCAAAAATTTAAAATTTGGTTACTTGTTTCATATTGGATTCAAATCAGAAGTTTTTGGAATTATTATTACCATACATTGAATTAGTATAAGAATTTTATGGGTAGATTCACTGCAAACCCTCATGAGACTTCACTCATCCACTAGAGGCAACCTAGGGGTTTAAAAGGTTTGCTGCACGTAGCTAAGTGCAGTCATGTTTCCAACGAAAAGAGAAATAGGTATTAGTTTGCATTTACTTTTAATAATGTCATTGCTAGGGACTTATAAGATTCAAATTGGGGAGTGTGATTACACTTGAAAAGTGTAATTATAAACTCCATAATGTAACCTTGGACATGTATTGTTTACTAAATTCATAAGTTTTGTTAATCTTTATCACTCGTTCAATGCAGGAAAGAAAAGGAAATAATCATTATTAGCAATGATGAAGATGAAGAAATCAATAACAACGAGCCCTCGGTGTCCATGCAAAGTGCCCCTATTTGAACTAGAGCAAGAAGAAGGAAAAGGTCCGAAGTTCAGAGTAGTTGAAGTAGTGTGCAGTTAAAGTTCCAGTTCGACACCCTGTCAGTGTTCCAATTATAAATTTTTGTTCATAACTTCGATTGACCTGATTCTTTTTGTGTTAGAAATAAAACTCAAAAATTTACAACTTTTGTGTTTTAGCCAAAGCCTGAATCTATCTTCTTCAAGGTCCAAATTGCACTGGACATTGGACAAAAAGCTACCTGAAACAACAAACCGTCCGAACTATTTGCTAGGGGGTCCGGACCGTTTAATTCAAGCAGTGAAGACATGAGACACTATGGTCCAGGCCATTTGCTTGGGTGGTCCAGACTATTTCTGGTTTTATAATCCTAAACATGAGTATAAAACTAAGATAGGGAGAATTTTATGCTTTCACGAAAACATCTTTTCGATCTACTGTTCCTTTACGTGAAATTTAGATCGTGTATTAGAATCACATCACGTTGTGAAATAATCAATCCACCTAGACTTGAAAGTTGAATCAAGACATTTATCTATTAATTGAATCGCATCTTTTAGTTTCAGTTGTTAATTACCTTAAATTTTGAATTGTTAGTTCTTTTTTTAGATTAAGTTTATTTGCGTACTTTAAATTTTAATTACAATTTGGACCTAAACCAAAACATTCAACCACTCGAATCCATCACTTTTGAACTAGGTAGTGAATTGCTTTAATCTTGTGAAACTTAGAAATTAACACATTAAGTTCCTTATGGATTCGACCTTGTTCTTATCGAGTTAAAACTACACTGCACACCCTTACACTTAGGGATAATTTTTAGATGCAATTTCTAGAGGCACTCAAATGCTACCAGTTATCACTGTTGTGGTAGAGGTGGGAATGGTGCCTCTATGCCATAATGAAATTCGTAGATGCTCCTAAGAACCTTAGAATTCTCATTCTCGGTAATTTCCAGATGTGACACCCTCTCATCCAATCGTACAATAGCCTCACTTTGGTTGTATTAATCATAGTCTGGCAATTTGTCACCTCTCATTCTTCTTTACATTTTGCTGCTTGAGAACTACTACCAAATTCAAATGTTTGACATGCGCTTCTCTTTTTCTTAGGAGGTCCTTGTGGTCAAGCTTTGGTCAAGTAAATTTAGTTTAGGTGTCTTAAAGGTACAGCTCTTTGAAGTATATTAAATATAGCAACTCCCTATCATTTAAAATTCTGGGTTAACACACCCCCAAAAGGTATGCCACCTTGCCTACTAGAGTGCTTTATAAAATCATCTAACTCATGCCAAAGGAGTCTGGGTAAGTCTATAGATGCCCCAATCCCAATAGCATATAATAGTAATGATCTCTTTTCACCACAATCAAATGTTCAATGTAAAGGGATGAGGATATGATAACTGAACATGTATAGAGGCCAATAACGGTCATTGATGTCTAAGACTCGTACTTGGCCAGCTATTGGCCATTCTACCCCATTCTGTAACACTTCGGCACTCACCCTATCCATCACAGGATTATCCACAGGTAGATATGGGTTTGAGTGGATCTAAGGCAAGGCAATCAGAATAATTTAGCAAAAGATTTTGGTGTAACTGTGATGTTTCTACCTCTCGCATAGCTCATAATTTCAATTCCTCTTTCTTCTCCCTCTTGAGGTGGAGTTATATTACAACAAAACTCTCGGTATACCTTTGGACACATTAGGATTCAAAAATTCTAAAGGAAAGCCTCTCCTTGTCACTAAAGTTTTTAAACAACCTAAAGTTCTCGCCTCAAAAATATTCTAATTCCCATTTTCGCTCAACAATGATCAGCTTGTTTTCTCAAAAATGGTTAAACTCCAATTTAGTTTGTAAAGTTTTAAACCTATGGCGATCATGATCACGGGTCGCACTATCTCTTCGAGCAAGTAATTTTCATGGACCCATTGCTATTTGTAAGAAACAAAATAATTACAAGAATAAAACTCAATCGGTACACTTGTGTTTTGTGTAGTACTAAAGAAATTTTATGATGATGATGATACCTTTTTAAATATTATCCTGATTAGATGGTTAGAAGATGTACTCCTGACTGGGAAGTGCCTGCTATTATTCAATTAAAAATGTTTACCAAAATCTTGCAATGTGGTTTCTATTAGTTCAAAGACGTACAAAAGTTTTGCATTTCTTGTGACAGATGTTAAAGATTGGGAAGTTTAACTCATTGGAACATGATGCCATTAACCCATCTTCTTATATTGAAAGTATTCAGTTATTGGGGTACTGACTTCGTGGGTCCTTTTCTTATGTCTTTTAAATATGAATACATTCTTATGGGTGTAGATTATGTATCCCAATGGGCTGAGCAATAGTAACAAGGACAAATGATCATAAGGTAGTACTTAAATATTTAAATGAGAATATCTTTTCCCGTTTTGAATTTCGTTGTTCTATCATTACGATACCGGAAGGTAATTTTTGCAATCGACCAGTGGATTTGCTCATGCGTACGTATGGAGTACTCCAAAAAGTAAACACATTTTACCATCCTCAAACAATGGACACGCAGAACTTACAAATAGAGAGATAAAACATATCGTACCCTTACAAAATAACTCTAGGGCTGTCACCATATAGATTGGTTTATGGGAAGCCATGCAATCTACACGTGAGCTGGAACACAAGGCTTGTTGAGCCATTAAAAAGCTTAATGTCAGGATTGATGAGACAGGATGTTATCATAAACTGTAGCTTGCAGAAATGGATGAGCTTAAAAATACAAGGATTACAAAGGAAAAAATGAAATACCTTCACGATAAGCATATTGCAAGATGGATATTTTATGAAGGACAGAAGGTCTTGTCTTACTAATCTCGTTTTCACCTCTTTCCTGGTAAGCTTCAATCCAAATGGGTTGATCCATTCACTGTGCACCACACGTTTGAACATAGGACAATCAAGATAGAAAACCCAAGGAATATGGATCATTTTAAAGTTAATGGACATCATTTGAAACCTTTTCTAAAAAACTTCATGGCTTTAATTTCTAGAATCTCTAGATCCTATTGTTATACATTACCTTCATGTGTCTTGGTTTGTAATTTAGTACTTAGTCATGGAACCCAAAGTTTCTGGACCAAGCCATTTAAGTCTCTTTTTTGGTCTTTTCAAGTCCCATGCATACGTCTCTCTACCTTCTATCTAGTCTCACGTTCTTACTCTCTAAAAGCCGTGCCTATCCCAAATATTTTACGAGCAAATACTCGTGATTTTCGTGCAACCCAACCCATTCCGTTCTTGCAATTTTGGGCTATTTCAATCGAAAACTTCAAGAATTTGAGAATCCAGGTCATCTTATTTGTGTCTCTTTTGAGTTACTCAAAGCTTTTTAACTAATCTTTGCTTGGGTAAGAGTTTGTGCACTTTATTTGTGTTTTTTTCTCTTTTCTTTTTGGGTGAAAATTTCAATGACATTACGAAAACTCACCTGTGAAGTCTTTTACATTCTTCATCTATAGTATTTATGCAAAGCCCGGTTGCATGGCTTATTAATGTTGATTAATTTGAAGAATGGTGATTAATGATGAAATCTTTGTATTTTTGGCAAAGTAGCATGGGCCATCATTTATGGGTGGACATAGGTGTTGTACTTACAAAGAAGCAGGTTAGGGATGTTATAAAAGAAATTTTTTAATTTCCTGTAGTCCTTTAAGCTCTAATCGGTGGGCATTTTTCCTGTCATTAGATAATTTTCACTGTCACCATACCACGGAAGTGTGGTTGTCGGCGTAGCGATCACATTAAACAAATGTTCGTCAGGGAAGTTATCATTTATTTGTGTCTCATCTTACCAATAGACTCCCTCTGGTAACCGAGAGAAGAGATTGACCACTACATTTTCCATACATTTCGTTTCTTTTATTTCAACATCAAACTCTTATAGTAGTAAGATCCATCGAATCAATCGAGGTTTGGTCTTAGGCTTGGTTAATAGATATTTTAATGCAGAATGATCTGTACATACTATAACTATTGACCCTATGAGATAAGATCGGATTTTTCTAATGCAAAAACAAAGGCTAGTAGGTCCTTTTTCATAGTTAAATAATTTTGTTGGGCACTATTCAAAGTTTTTCTTGCATAATATATAACATATGCCTTCTTTTCCTTCCTTTGTCCTAACACTACACCGATTGCATGGTCACCTGCATTACACATAAGTTAAAGGGTAGTGACCAATTAGGAGATTGTAAGATAGGTGCTGACATTAGGAAATCATTTAGTTTATCAAAAGCCTCTTGGCGCTATTATGTCCACACAAAAAGCACAGCTCAAGTTAACTGGCATGGTGGTAAAAGCCAATAAAAGCCGACATGCCCCAAAAAAGATTGAATGTCATTAACATTTTGTTGGGTTAGAAGCTTTTGAATTAATTCAACTTTTGCTTGGTCAACTTAAGTTATTGACTCAAAGATGATATGCTCAAGGACAATACCCATTGTTACCATAAAATGGCATTCCTCCCAATTTAGTACAGGTTTATCTCTTTGTATTATGCTAATACTCTTTCCAAGTTCTCTTGACATTATTGATAGATATCACTGTAAACTGAGAAATCATTCATAAACACTTCTATAATATCCTTAACCATTTTACTAAAGACTAATTATATAGCATTAGAAAGTAGTTGGTGCGTTATAAAGGCCAAAGGGCATTTGTTTATATGAAAAGGTACCCAAAAGACAAGTAAATGTTTTCTTTGTTTGGTCCACTAAAGCAACCTCAGTCTGATTGTACCCCAAATAACCATCAAGGAAACAATAATAAGCATGACCAGCTCCTCTCACTAGAACTTGGTCAAGAAAAGGCAATGGGAAGTGATCATTTCTAGTGACAACATTAAGCTTATGATAATCAATACACACTCTTAACCCAATATGGATATGAGTGGGTACCAATTCATTATTTTCATTACAAATAATTGTACGACACAACTTGTGTAGGACTTACCCATTTAAAATTAAAGATGGGATAAATGATGCCTACATCAAGGAGTTTAAGTACCTCTGCTTTCACCACCCCTTTCATGTCTGAATTAAGAAGCTTGTACATTTGTCTTATAGGTTTAGCGTCTTCTCTCAATAATTTTGATGCATACAAGCTAAAGGACTTATACCAGTTAAATCAGCCACTATCCATCCCAAATCTTTTCTATGTTTATCCAAAAGATTTAGCAATTAAGATTCCTAAGGTTTTATGAGTTCAGATGAAGTTACTACAGGATATGTTTTGTCCTTACCTAAAATACATACTTCAAATGTGTGGCTTACTTCTTTCTTTCTAATTTTGGAGGTTTAGTTTCAGAAAATTCTTTCTTTGGAATGGCTCAAGTTTTTTAAACTATGGAATCCAATTACCTACAAACATAATTGGGCTTATTTTAAGCCAGTCAAAGATTGATTCCATAACTTCATCTTCTAATTCTCTTTCTGTTCTCTCTTCACTAAGACATATTACTTGTTCTAGTGGATCTTCAAAGAATTCACGATCTATATAGTCTTGAACAATATTTTCTACTGCATCTATAACATGGACTTTTGAAACTTCCTCAATTCTTTATAACATTAAAAATGTGGGTTTCAAGTATGATGTTTCTGAAAGACATTTTCATTTGACCATTCTTGCAACTCAGTAATGCATTTGAAGTTGCAAGGAATGGTCTTCCCAGAATAACTGGTGTCTGATTTTCCCAGGAATGTTAGTTAGAGGTTGAGTATCTAATATGATAAAATCTATAGGAAAATAGAACTCCTTAACTTTAACCAATATGTCCCCCAGTATTCCACACATAATTTTAACTGACCTATCTGCCAACTATAGGGTTACTCACATGGGCTAAAGTTCTCCTAGACCCAGCTACTTGTAAACTGAGTAGCGTAATAGTCATACATCGGCACCTAGATCAAGGAGTGCTTGATCAATGTAGTGATCCCTAATATCATAGAAAATCATAAGACATCCTAGATCTTTATAATTTGGAGAAGTACAGTATTGTAAAATTGCGCTCGCTTATTCAGTGAGAAATGCTTTCTCCATGACATCCAAACCCCTTTTTACGGTAAAGAGTTCTCTTAGAAATTTAGCATATAAAGGAAACTGCTTAACATCATTAAGCAGAGTTATGTTAATTTTCACTTGTTTGAATACCTCCAACATTTATGCTATTAAGCAGAGGTATGTTAATTTTTATTTGTTTGAATACCTCTAACATTTATACTACTTGTGCTTTCTTTTTAAGCTTAATCAAGCTTTAAAAAGAATGGTGACTTAGGAATGTACTCTTTGGTGGGTGCCACCAGTTCAGTTTCTTTCTCCTTCTTCTCAACTTCTTCTCCTTTCTCCACTTCTCTGTCCTTCTCATCTAATGCTTATGTTATGATGGGTTCTTCCGCTTTATTTTGTTCTTCTGTCGTACATTTAGTATTACCTCTTCTCTGGGCTCAACTTCCCTAGAAAAAATGGTTTTTTGTCTATAGTTTTTCCACTCTTAAGTATCGTTATGGCTTGCACCTATTCAAAGTTATTTTATCTATAGTTTGAGCACTGAGGTTTGATTAGGATTGAGCAAAAAATTGGCCTTTTACTTGTCTACTTAAATTTTGAGTAATAAGAGTCAATTAACTCTTAATGTCATCAAGTGTTTTAGTATCCAGTGACCACAGCATCGATTATGTATTTATGAATCTTTGAAGTGGGTCCTCAACATGCATTTTTGGTAGGTGAACAAAGTTATTCTGTGGTAGTCGCCTTATATTTTGAGGTGGTCCAGAATATTGGCAAAGGACTTGGGGTGTTGGAGGTGGCCGCACAGGATAATATTATTTGGGATGTTAATGTTACATCATTTTTCCAGTTCATATTGGAATTGCCTTTCCAACTGAGATTAAAGTTCTCAGAAGACAAATTTCCTCTTTGTTTTGTTCACTGGTTTAGTTAATGGAATGGATTTATCACATGGATAGGAAGTTCGATGGGTTGTCTTTGGATAACCTCTTCACAAGTTGCGATGGTGAAGCAATCATCCATCCTATGGTTTTAGCTATAACAGATTACACAACAGACAACATTCGGTGGATTAGTTACTACTAGAGCTTTCTTTTTTTATCTTTACTAGTTTCAATTTCAAGGGATAAAGTAGCCATTCCCACTTTTAAATCATCAGCCTTACTGGGCTGATATATACCCCTTGTGATGTTAGCTATTATTCCAGCTAGTTGAGTTCTAGAAGTGGCCTATGTCTGAGCATTCTTTGCTATGAATTCGAAGAAATCATACACCTCTTAAGGTGTTTTGTCATCCAAACCTCTGTTACATATCATTTCTACAAATTCCTTGAGTTTGGGAATAAGGGATTATAAACTTGACTGACTATTCATCATAACTCGAGACCTGGTGAGGGCAGAGATTGAAGAAGAGCTTTCTATCTCTCCTAACACTATTAAAAAGTTCGAGATTTGAATTTGGTACTGAATAGCATCAATCTTGTGAGGTGGGAAGAATTTTTTTAAGAACTTTGCCTCCAATTCCTCCTAAGTACGTATAAAGTTTGGTTATAGAAGCTCAAACAACCTTGTTGCCTTGTCTTATAAGAAAAATGGGAAGATTTTCAAAAAACAAAATAAGATCTAAAGGACGAGTTGGGTCTTTAACAATAACACAAATACTTTGAAACTTTTTTAAATGCTCGTATGGATTCTTAGAGTCCATACCATGAAAGGAAAGTAAAAATTAGATTACTCTGAGCTTGAAATTAAAATTTCTTTGAGCTTCGAGCCACACATTTGTGGTGTAAGACTCTCATCCTTACAAGAAGTGCTTGAGTAGGACCATCATTGGCTCCTGGGAGTAAATTGTTTCCTCCATTGCCTCTACTAGCCATCTTAGGTGTAGTAAATGATGAAAAAGTAAAAGAAAGATTGATTATTGAGTCAAAGTTTAAGAAGAGGGTTCACCAAATCTAAATGCCTAAATCTACCTACTTCCCACCGTTCCTAAGCACTTATAAGCTAAAGGAAAGCCTGCTGGATGCTTGCATCCCGAACAGTGTCTGGATGTTAGAAACAAAAAGGGTTTATTATATATACACATATATTTTTGTAAATAGAAGAGGAATAACCTAGAGTTACCATAATGAATCAAAACTAAATTCCTCGGCAACGGTGTTAAAAACTTGACCATCTCACTAATCTGCATTTAAAACCAACCCCCAAGTATATGAACGCATAATGTAGTTTTACCTGGTGAGACTAGGATCATATCCATAGGGAACTAGATCAAATCCAAAGGTTTTTAAGTTTTTCTACTCCACTTTTCCCTTTTTGAAAATAAGAAAGTAAAATTGATTAGGGCTTTGAGGTTGTTTTACTAACTACTAGACAAATAAGTAACAATGCAAATAAGTAAAATCAACTTAAATAATGAGCAAGGTAAATAATTCTAACCTAAATATGGAAGGTGGCAAGTTTTAAATAAATTAAAGCAAAGAAAATAATGAAATTTGAGTTTTAAATGAATATAAAGCAACTTGATCCAACCTACAAATCCGGGCAAATACCTTATTTTCACGTTACATGTGATTTTAGACAAGTATAAATTTACACAAGCATGTTAAAAGCATAAACAAAATAGAAAATAAAGGAGAAGATAAAGAAATCAAACTCCATAGATGAAAACTCTGCAACTTCTATTAAAAAGCTGCTGCGTAATCAAACTTTGATCCAAACTTCACTGAAAACTATCTATGATTGCTCTCTAAAATAAACTAGAAAATATCAAAATGGCTCTCAAAAGTCTGATACAACATGGGTACTTATAGAAAAGCTAAGAGAAAACCCTAAAAATAAAAGTTTGGGGTTGTGTCATTCGGGTGCTAGGATCGTCGTCTAGATGCTAGAAGACAATAAGGTTCTTTAGGTTTTTGACATTTGGACTTCTAGACATTTTCGTCCTGATGCTGCCCAAATGCCAGCTCTAGATTACTCTCTTCAACTGCATTTTGATCCTCTTCTGGCCTTTCAATCTCCCTTATAATTACTTCTGGTGCTTTTCTAACTTTTCGTCCCATTACCTACACTAAAAAATGAATTTCTATAAGTATTAAGAAATTATGCCAAAACATATGAAATAATAAGAAATTACAACTAAGAACAATAGAAATTAGAGGTAATGATTACACTTTTCAAGTGCAATTAGGAATGACATATGGGTTAAAAAAAAGTTCCTAGACAAAATTAACATTTTAAACAAAAATTGTCATGAAACATTATTTCATAATTTAGTTTTGAAACCTCAATATTTGAATATGAAAGAATTTCTGAAATTCAACAAATTATAGATATTTTGGAAATTTTTTTCAAAAATTCATATTTTAAAAAAAGTAAAAATTATTAAGCTTTATGAAAAAGCTAAATAAGTCCTTCTTGAAGCATTATTCTTAATCATTGATAAATGTGTCAATGATTAAAGGATTAAACCAATCCTGGTAGAATTTTCTGATAAAACCAAAAAAAAAAAATTATGTTTTCTACATCAAAAGCATTCAGTTCAACATTTAGTTAAATAATCAGAAGTTCGAAAAAATTGACTAAGGATTAATAAAAAAGATTACCTTCAATCCACTAGTGGCAACCACCCACCAAGACTTTCCAACACTAATCAAAGCAATGATTAGTAAAATTTCCTACGGCTTTAAAAGAAAAGTTAGAGTGTTCGAAGTTTATATTTTTTTGGGATGGAGACACAATGAGAGATTTTTAGAAAAAATAAATTCTGTTATGGTTTGGGTAAAATTGGTTTACCATGCCAAAATTCAACAAAATATCCAAGAGTAACATATGGCTATAGCTGGTAGGAAATTATTTATATCTTCTATTTCATTAATATTTAGAGCAACTAATGATCAAAAAGATCAAGCATTCGATTTTTTAAACAAAATTAGTCAGATGGAAACCGATACTTCATTAGAGGTAATAATTATCTCGATGATCATTATGAAAGATTTGAAAAAAAACTTGACGTCACTGAAGATGCTAGAGCTAAAAAAGATTGTTAGGAAAAGATAGATGAAACAAGTTGGCACAACATGAAGAATATGATGTGTAAAGCCATAGAATTTTGGTGTTTTAATTTTGGATCTATTATATTTAAATTCAAAAGTTTTTATCTTGTCTATATTGTTTTATTTAAATATGATATCTTGTTTTAGATTTATTTATGTATGACATGGTAATGTTTGATTAATTATATCTATGCTAGCATATGCTTATGGATGTATATCTTATATGGGTGCATATGTTTTCATTAGTTGAGAAAGGAGATGAGCTTTTATTGGTGGAAAAAGAAGGCAAAAGGATTTAATATTATAGAAGAGGCAAAGGGTTAGCTAATGAAAAATTAAATTTTGGTGTAGAAGTTTGGAGGAATATTGATGGAGGCTTTATGGGTGGTGCATGCACTTGGTGGGCGGAAAAAGACATTCTAGTGGTGTATTTAAACCCTTCCCCATTATCCTCCAGCTTTTTTCTTCACTTTAAAAATATTTTCACCTAAAGAGAGAGAGAGAGAGAGAGAGAGAGATTTGTGGTTGATCTTGCGAGTCCGTGTGAAAAAGTGTAAAGAACTTTTTCGTTGGAAGAACTAGAAATGGGAGGAGCAAGAAATCATTTTAGAAGATCAAATTGAGTTAGTGGTGGTCTTAGGAAGTTTATATACGTTTTCAACATGTATAACCCGAGGTAGGTGGGGTTTGTGCTATAACATTATTTTTTGAAATATGAATCTATATTTAAGTATATGACTTGTTAGAAATAACCCTTTGTTGTTCAGTGTGATCTATGGAATCGTTGATATGAAATTTTTGAAAGTTGTAAGAGGATGTCATGCAGTATAAATCCATGTTGAGAGTATGATGTTATGATCAGTCATGCTTTGATTATGAAGATATAAATCCAGGTATTGACATATATATATATATTTGTTCCATAGAAAAACAGTTGATAACTTCTATTAACTTCTACATTTTGGTATGATCATTTGGACAAAGTGACATCAACATTCGGATGAAGGGTTGTAAAGCTATTGTCGTTTGCATGATGCTGTACCAACGTCTAGATGATAGTATGCATAGCTGCTGTTGTACAAATGATGATGTACCAACATCTGGATGAAGTACAATTTTTCAGCAACTTTCTTCCTTTTTTTCGAACTTCTCTTTAAATGGCTCCAATCAATGTAAGAAGGTAAAAGTTACCTTCTCAAACACCACTTTGCCTATAAAAGATGTCGAATAATTTTAATTGGGGATTACTTTTTTTACCTAAAATGTAATCTTATTCTGTTTGCTTGGAATGCCTCCAAAATTCCTCTATAATTGTATCAAGCAAAAGGGATTCCTAATTTGATTAACTATGTAAATCTTAAAACTAATTTAATATGTGTTCATGAAAGTTTGTTTACTTTGTTAAACTAATGCATGAATCGGGTAACATGAAAATTAGGCTTGGCTAAAATCATTTTATAAAATTTATTAAATTAAAGGATGAACACAATAACATAAATTAGGAAGAACTCTTATGTATGGTGATGTGCTATTGATAATGAAGAGTATGATTGGAGTTTGATTTTTGCTATTTAGGATTAGAAGGTACTAAAAGAGTGGATACTAGTACCCAATGGTCGAAAGCTCCAAAACTAGCATAAGGTGGTAATTATTTCTAGTTGGCTAATAACCTATAAAACATATATATGGCTTGTTATAGCACATATTTGTACTGGGACTATGGGACTGAATTGCCTATTAAGGTATGATATGATGGATAGGGACTGCGGGACCAGGGCCATGAGTTATAGAAGGAGTACATCTAGGACTTTGGGATAGTTGTACCCCATGGTTGAGGCCTGGAGATTCGATTTGGGTTTAGTTATGTGGCCAAAAACTAACCTTACAGAGTACCAAACCCATAGTATGGTATCAATATGTAGTGATGCGAATGATATGATGATAATTAGTTTAGCATAAAATTGTAGGATCATGGCTTAGTAACTATTTAATTACAATGGTATGATTTAATATAGAAATTGTGAAATTATTATGAAGTTGATGAGATTTTAACTTAGTTAATGTTAGGGATTATACTGTAATTGGCAAATTCATAATCAAAACAATATTAATTAAAGTGTCATGTAACTACTAGACTTAGTATAGGCTAAGATACCAGAGTCTTGGGTTAGTATTAGAAGTAAAGATGTCTTAGGAAATTGTTTTTGGATAAACACACAAGTCAAAGGAAACTGAAAGAAGTCGAACATGCATTAACGCAGGAATCCTGCGGGAAGACCGCACCTAGTCGCGAGATAAAGCCGAGAACCACAATTGTCAGAATGTTCGTGCGGGAAGGACGAGGGAAGCTGCGGGAAGCTGCGGGTACCTCGCGGGTAGGCCGCGGGTAGGCCCTTCCCGTGAGATGATGGTTCGGCTTCTCCTTCTACCGTTCTGGATCCTTTTTGACGCAGGTTTTTGCACTCATATATATACCTAACGTTTCTAGGGTTCCATACGGAGAGAATTCTGAGAAAATAACCACTGACAAGAGATACTCAAGCCAGTTATTTTCTTTTCATTACTTAGCCAAGTTCTGCATCGTTTTGATCCGAAGGAGTTCGGATTTGTGATT
>QLOD02000016.1:15154964-15168193 GCA_003260245.2 Sideroxylon spinosum | reverse complement strand
ATATCAATAACGACTCGTGCAACTTACTACTAATATAAACCTAAACTGTTATATGTAAAGACATGTAAAACTCTAGACGTTGATTAGGTTATACGATAACTCGAACAAGGTGCAAGCAATAGTTCTGTCCTTTCTTTTTTTTTTTTTTTTTTTTTTTTGGGTTTAACGTGGAATCAAAATGCAAAGAAAGAAGTAAATAAATACTTGGTATATTGCTCGCTTAAGGTATATAGGTGAAGGTATTTTTTTTAGTTTTAAGAAATAAAGGGAAAAATAATGAAGGGTAATAAAAAGAAAAAAGAAAAAAGAGAGGATTGAACAAAAGTGGGTAGTGGGATCAATGTAAGGAAAATAAAATAGATGTCAGAATGGGTGGAGTCACAATGAACACAATAATTCAATTAATTGCTAGATTAGAGAGTAGTTAATAATCACCAAGAATATAACGGAACAAAGTTACCATTCGAATTGGGACTCGGACGTGCACTACTGCTCTGGAATCCACCAAAAATGAACCGAGATGTGGCCTGGAGTATTCTGGATCTCGCCGGAAAGTCGCCGGAGATTGTCGGAGTCACCGGCGAGTTCGCCGGAGGTAGGTGATGCAACTGGTGGAGTTCGTCGGAGATAAATATTGCTAAAATTGCGCAAAACATATTCAGAAGGCTTGATGGCACGTAGGGGCGGCGGCGACGGCTGCGGCTGTTGTTTTTTTTTTTATAAGACCAGAACAGCAATAAGGGTTGAGAAAATTTGTAGGATCCTTTGCTCTGATACCAAAGTTGATGTAGGGTTGAGTAGCAAAAGAAAGAATCAAAGAAGAAGAAGAAGAAGAAGAAGAAGAAGGAGGAGGAGGAGAAGAAGCAGAGAAGAACGAGGGGAGGGAAGAGCAGCCGTAGGAGAGAAAAGTAATCAGAATTTTTCAATCAATCAATCAATGTTCAACTAACCCTAATTAGGGTTTAAATAGAAAATATCACGGACCTGACACAAAGGCCTAAAATAAAATAAACCTAATATTAAAATAGCCCAAAACAAATGGGTCTAAAATAATAAATAAAATAAAATTCAATTAAATAAACTAAATATTAAAATCAATCTATAATAATAATGGTTGGGTCTCTTTGGTCCGACGTCGATAAACACGTCCATATCGGCCTACCGTAGTGGTGTCCGCACCACAACTCCATTGCATAGTTAGCTTGCAAAAATTGCTTTTGCATCTTTGCCTTTATATGTGCCCATCGCTTGTCTTGTTGAGATCGCTACTCCTCAACTTGCTTTCACCATTGAAGTACAGTACTTTTCAATTTAAGCTTCACAAATAGCACCTTTCTCTTTTCCAACATGGGTTTCCAGTCAAAATAGATCTATAAAATAGTTTCCTACTACAAATAATCTTCTGCATGCATATTTTCACAAAAATTAGCAACTTCAATTTTAATTCTGCCGTCATTTAAGTAAGGGCTCGCACTAATCCCTCTTTCAATCTACTTAGATTCTAATTTTCTACGTGTTCGATCTCATAGAAGGGATTCTCCTCTTTTACTTCATCATCATCCTCTAGACTACTGTCTGCTATGTCAAAAGGGTCGCAGTTGCCTTCCAAAATCTCCATATAGGCTTTTGCTCGTTCCCTGCGCTATAGTGTTTGTACCACTTGTGACAAATCTTCAATCATATGTCTCATCTTAACCATCTCTGTTCGTTGCACTTGGTTTCTTCCACCCCACGACCTCTACCACAACCAACGATCTCGTACAATCGTAGTCTGAGGCTTTGATGCTACTTAATGCAGCTAAGGAAGATAAACATAGCAACTAACAGAAAAACAGTGTAGAGAAAATAGTATGATTGCAATAGGAACTCAATCTAGGGCTCAAAAAACAAACCTTGCTTTTTTGTTTATCAAAACCAATGAATAATCCTTGCTGCAGAATAAAGAGACTATTTATAATAGTCTTAATAACCCGAGAATCCTTATCTTTCATCTTAAAAATAAAGAATAAATTTTTAATAACCCGAGAATCCTTATCTTTCATCTTAAAAATAAAGAATAAATTCTAACCATCCAAACTCATTAAAAGTCACATGCTAGTCACGTGACTACATTACTTATTAAAAAAAAAAAAAAACTCATAAGTAAGAAAAAAAAGATATGAATTAATTAGTTATGCTCCTGCATCAAATGAGTGGGTTAGTTAGCGAGTCATTTCTCTTATCTCTAGTTGATTGTACTATTGAATGGTTCTAAGTAGGAGTCTTTGTCAGAGAAGGTGCTTCCTAACCTTAATTGCTTTCTTAGGTGAAGATTTGAGAGGTTGAGTGACTTGCTAGGGAGGTGCTCCCCCAAGAGGTGAAGTGAGCTTAGTAACTAATTGGTGAAGATAGGGGCCTTGGCGACTTATGCGTTTCGGTAAGTGGCTTTAGTAACTCAGTGATTGAGGCTGCTACACTAATTGCTATGAGCATGACTTATAGAGTGGGGGTTCAAATTGTTGCTTCATGAGGCTAGCAAGTGGGCCTATCAAGATCTAAGATACGTGGCTCTTGTCAAAGTACCTACACATCCAATGCTAGTGATTGAATGGTGTTTTTTAAGCTTTATCTACGGGTCAACCTGTTGCCAATTATATTTCCGATCTTGTGAGGTTCTAGAAGTTAGAGGCACTCTTTGCGTTGAGGTGAAGTTGACGCCTTACGACTTGATGGTTGTTGGGTGCGTATTGCCATGTCATTGGAACCTTAGCACCCAATCATCCCACCAGGTCATTATTTTGATCTCCTTGCATGAAAACTAGCCTAAAGGATTTCCTCATCATATGGATATTCTCCTCTCATTGGGCTTTTTAGTGGGAGTTGTCCCAATGTGTGGATTTCATAAAAAAAGGCTGTCCCAATGTGTGGATTTCATCAACAAGGGCCTCCATTGCATACCACTTGCTTGCTAGGCTTACCTCCCCCATATGAGACCTCTCATAGATCTTCTTCCGATACGTAATTCTGTTGCCGTAAGGGATCTCCTATCATTCTTCTCTAGTCCCAATACACTTGGCCTTTACAGGGCTTACTCCCCACTCTAGTCAAGGAGTGAGGCTCTGGAGATATATCCGGTGATGTTATCCACCAATGGGCATGTAAAAGCCTTTATGGTTTTGACACTTCCTAAAGTCTTGACGTGGAACATGTAGCGGAGGCTTACAAGGAGCAGTTTGGGCAACAAAAGTCTTAACGGAATTGAAGAATCAGCCTTTGCGTTGTCGCGCTTGAGTTATTTTTAATATGTTATTTCATTGTTTACTATTTTAGCCTTATTTATTATTTTGTTATTTACTCTTTTAGCCTTGTTTATTAGGTTTAGACTATATAAATGATGTTTTGAAGTTTTAGAGGTAGCTTGTGTATAAACACGGATCTGAATTTTTTTTTCTTTGAGAGGTTTTGACCATTTTTCTTTTAACTTAATTGTGTATTAAGTTTGTTCTCGCAAACGCTGTGTCAAGTGGTATCAAAGCAGGGTTTTGCCTTTTGCTGATGGTAGGATGAGACATAGTTAGTAGCCCCTAACCCATTGATGATGATTAGGGAATGCAGGCCATCTGGTCAGCTATACATGTCTACGAGGCGGCACAGAGGAGACTAGGGCAGAGGTTCGATTGTTTTGAGCGAGGACTAAGCGCCATCAATGAGAGACTTGATGCTTTATAGATAGGTGCCAACAAGAACCAGGAAGATGTTAGGGATGTGGCCGGAGATGTTGTTCGCGGTCAACCCTTTGCCCGACCAACATCTGCAAACATACATATATGGCGAACTTTTGTTGAAGATTTAGATGGAGAGTATTTCAGATATACAGGATATGCCGGTTATGGAGGACAACGAGGAGAATGCTGACCCAGAGACAGATGAATTTCGCCTAAAGATATTCCTAGTTTCAATGGCAGTTTAAATATAGAAGATTTTATGGATTGGTTGGCTGAAGCCAATAGGTTCTTTGATTATATGGAGATACCGGAAGAGCGTAGGTTTAAACTGGTAGCGTATAGATTAAAGGGGGGAGTTTTAGACTGGTGGGAGAGATTTTAAGAACAAAGGAGGAGGGAAAGAAAGGGTTGGTATAGAATGAGACAGTTGTTGAAGGCTAGATTCTTACTACTTGACTATAACAACACTTTTTCCAACAATATCAATGGTGCAGTCAAGGCAACCATTCTGTTCATGATTACACGGCCAAATTTTTGAGGTTAGCAAAAAGGAACAACCTAAATGAGAGTTAGGATCAACAAATTTCCGGGTATTTAGATGGATTGAAGCCCAACATTAGAGATAAGATTGGTGTACAGGGCTTTGACGGTAGAAATGATGATGCAAGAAAGAAGCCGACAAGAACCTTTTCGTAAGAATAGTTTTCAGTCTTCTCAGTCAACCTATGAGAAGAATAAAACTCCACAGCCTGCAGTTATAGATTGTGCCGATAAGGGGACCATTGATAAAGCTGTAGGCAAGCGACTAAAGGAGACTATTGAGAAGGAAATTCCTCACAATGCTAACCCTCATGCTAGGCCAATACCTAGCAAGGGTTTCAAATGCAATCAGCTTGGACATCGATCTAGTAACTGTCCACTCAGAAAAGTGGTGAATATAGTAGAGTGTGATGATAAAGCTGGGATAAATGAAGAATAATGTGTATCTGCCAATGAAATCTTTTGCGAGCCAGATGGTGAGGAGGGTAAAAATGAGGGGGATGAATATGTGTGTGTGGTAAGAAAGGCGATGCTAACACCAGAGGAGAACAAAGAGGGACACAAGCTTTTCAGAACGCGATGCAACATCAATCAACAAATCTTGGAATTAACCATTGATAGTGGTAGTCAGGAGAACATCATCAGTAAAGAGAATGCTAATAGACCTCAATTGCCGATTGAGAACCATCTAAATCCTTACGCTATTGGGTGGATCAAAGCAGTGGGTGAGATCAAGGTGATTGGGAGGTGCAAGGTGCCTTTTTCTGTCGGTCAATATCGTGATGAGGTATATTGCGATGTGGTGGATCTGGATGCTTGCCACTTGTTGTTTGGTAGACCCTGGCAATATGGTGTTAATGTTTAACTCTCCAGGAGAGACAACATCTATCGACTAGAGAAGGGTGGTGTGAAGATCATGTTGTTGCCATTGAAGGGAGGTTGTCGATCCAAACTTCCTAGAGTGGAGGAGAGGAATTTTCTTGACGTGGCACATAGAGCATGAGATGTGGGTCGATATCAAGGAGTCGAGAGAGGTTCATGTTTTGATCTTGAAGGGTGTGTTGATTAGCACTACCAACAAAGCAGCAGTAATACCTACAGAAGTTCAGCCTTTGTTACTGGAGTTCAGTGATACCATGTTTGAAGATCTCCCAGATGGCTTACCACCTATGCAAGAGATTTAGTATCATATAAACTTGATCCCAGTAGCTAGTTTGCCTAACCTGCCCCACTACAGGATGTGCCCCAAGGAGAATGAAATCATGGGAGAGAAAGTAGAGGAGTTGATACGAAATAGATACAGCAAGGAGAGCATGAGTCCTTGCGCAGTAGCAACTTTATTAACACCTAAGAAGGATGGAAGTTGGAGGATGTGCGTCGATAGCAGCGCCATCAACAAGATCACAGCATGCTATAAATTTCCTCGATTGGATGATATGCTTGATCAGTTGGATGGATCTAAGATTTTCTCCAAGATAGACCTCCGAGTGAATACTATCAGATTCATATTTGGCTTGGTGATGAATGGAAGACAGCATTCAAAACCATAAATGGTTTATATGAGTGTTTAGTGATGCTATCTGGGTTAACTAATGCGCCCGATACTTTTATGCGGTTGATGAATCAGGTACCAAAGCCTTTTATTTGCAAGTTTATTATGGTGTATTTTGATGACATCCTGATTTTTTGTTGTTTAGTGGAGGAGCATTGACTACATTTGGGAGAGGTTCTAAATGTCTTACTTGATGGTAAGTTGTATGTGAATCTCAAGAAGTGTAGTTTCATGATTGAAAAGCTACTTTTCTTAGGTTTTGTGGTGGGTGTAGATGGTATACATGTGGATGAGGAGAAGATCTATTCCATCAAGGAGTGGCTTACACCAAAGACAGTGAAGTTCGTAGTTTTCATGGGTTGGCAACTTTTTACAGTAAAGTGTTTATGGTAGATTGTGATGCCAGTCGAGTGGGAATAGGAGCCATATTGTCACAGGAAAAGCGGCCCATTACTTACTTTGGTGAGAAGTTTAGTGATGCAAGGTGCAAATGGTGCACTTATGACAGGGAATTTTATGCAGTTGTGAGGGCTTTGAAGCATTGGGAGCACTTTATAATTGGTAAGGAGTTTGTTCTTTATTCAAATCATCAAGCCTTAAAATTTTTAAGTAGTCAGAAGTGCATTAGTTGCGATATGCATTTCCTTTTATTTTGAAGCATAACTCTGGGGTAAATAATAAGGTTACTGATGCTTTGCGTAGGAGAGTAGCATTGTTGGTTAATTTGACCAATGAGATTGTGGGATTTGATGGTTTGAGGGATTTTTATGAGCAATGATGATTTTAAGGAGATATGACATAAAGGTACTTTGAGACAACCAGTTGAGGATTTTCACATTTTTGATGGTTATCTCATGCGAGGTAATCAACTCTGCATTACTTGGTCTTCTTTGAGAGAAAAACTACTACGAGATTTGCATGGCGGGGGACTTATTGGTCACCTTGGGCATGATAAAACCATTGCAACTTCGGAGCAGAGGTATTATTGGCCATAGTTTAAGCTAGATGTAGGCAAGTTCTTGCAGCGATGTTATGTATGCCAAACAGCCAAAGACCAAGCTCAGAATACAGGACTGTATATGTATATGCCGTTGCTTGTACTTGACAATATTTGGGACGATCTATCCATGGACTTCATACTTGGGCTACCCAGAACACAGCAAGGTAATGATTCAGTTTGTGTTGTAGTTGATAGATTTTCCAAGATGGGTCATTTTATCCCATGCAAGAAGACATTTGATGCATCTAATGTCGCTAGACTGTTCCTTATCCGTTTTAATTGGGAGGATGTGGTCGTGGTCGTGGTCGTCGAGGTTGTGGTACTAGACCTAAAAATGATTTAATTGTGGTTGTCTTGAACACGCTAGGGGGAATTGCTGGGATCTTTATGGGAAGCAAACCATATGGTTCATGCAGTTTCATCTAATGTCCCTATTTCTTCAAATAGACTTGGCACAGGCGAATCATCAATTGTGACTCTTTCAGGAGAAGAATGTGCCAAATTTCTCTAGTATCAAACGGCTCTGTAGGCATCTCTTTTAATTGTTTCGTTAGCCCATCGATGTAATTCTACTACTTGTGTCCACTTTTTCACAAACATCTGAAGTTATTGATCTTGGTACTTCAGATCATATGTCTGGAACTCCCTTCTTGTTTTTTGATATTCATTATGCTCCTATCTTCAATGTCACTACAATTAATGGTTCATTTAATCTAATAAAGGGTGTTGCTACAATCTGTCCATCTTTTAATTTGTCTTTATCTTTAGCTTTATATGTTCCATCCTTGTCTTTCAAACTTTATTCTATCAATTAACTCACCAGACAATTTAATTGCTCAATGAATTTTTTTCTTGATTCTGTGATTACTCAGGATTTGAAGACAAGGAAGAAGATTGGAGAAGGGCACGAAGCTCTGGGACTATTATCTGTCATCTATCACTTGTTCTGTAGTAGTCTCACTATTGATTGGATTATCCGTCTATTGAAAGGTTGAAATTTATGGCTCCAAGTTTGTGTCAACTTTAGTCTTTAGATTGTGAGTCTTGTTAGTTAGAAAAGTATCACCATGCTTCTTTCAGTCCTAGAGTCAATAACAGATCTTTAAGTCATTTTCATCTAGTTCATTCAGATATATGAGGACTTAATCGAGTTGTGTTCAAATTGGGGTTCATGTATTTTTTTATGTTTATTAATGATTTTTCTAGGCTTACATAGATTTATTTAACAAAAGATTGTTCTGCGTTATTGTCTATCTTTCAATCATTTTGTATTGAAATAAAAACTCAGTTTAATGTGTCTATTAAGATTTTTCACAGTGACAATGCCAAAGAATACTTTTATAAGCCTTTCACTGATTTTATGACATCACTTGGCATGCTTCATCACTCATTTTGTCCTCGTACTCCACAACAAAATGGAGTTGCTGAGAGGAAGAATTTACATTTGGTTGAAACAACTCGTTTAATGTTTCATATGGAAGTTTCGAAGATTTTTTGGGGAACTGCTATTCTAACAGCATGTTATCGGATTCATAGATTGCTATCTTTTGTTTTGAAGTGTCGTTCCCCTTATTTTTTATTGTTTCTCCAGACAACGTTGTTTCCTCTTCCTTCGCGAATTTTTGGGCGTTTTACATTTGTCCTTCAAATTGACAGTGAGACTAACAAGCTTGATCCTCGTATCCTTAAGTGTCTTTTTGGCATATTCTCGAGTACAAAAAGGATATCGATGTTACAGCCCTTCTCTCCATTAATATTTTGTATGTGTCGATGTCTCATTCTTTGATGGTACCCCTTTCTTTTCTGACGATTCTGCCGTCTCTGATGTACATGAGACTCTCTTTTCTTGTAATTTCTATCTTTCATCTTTCTCCTCCTGATATACAGGTTTTTTCTAGACAGTAGGCAGTTTCAGAGTCTTTCCCTAATGCTTCGGGTACTTCATCCTCTCCTATCTAATCTTTAGATCATGCTCTTGAGCCAGCACCTTCTGATCTTGATCTTCTTATTGTTCTTCGGAAAGGTATACGAACTTGTACTTCTCTTTCTATCTCTAACTTTGTCTCTTATACTGTGTAATGCCATGGAAGAAGAAATGTCAACTCTTCGAGCCAACGTTACATGGGATTTGGTTACTCTATCTTTTGGCAAGTCAACATTTAATTACCGATAAATGTATAATGTCAAAGTTCATGCTGATGGTTCGATTGATCAGATGAAAGCAAGACTCATTATCAAGGGATACACTCAAGTTTATGACATTGACTTTTAGCGACACTAGCTCCTGTGACCAAGAGGACGTCAATGCATCTTCTTTTTTTTCTTGCAGCCATTATTCACCGGTCTTTTCATCAACTCGATATTAAAAATGCTTTCTTACATGGTGATCTTACAAAAAAAATGTATATGAAGCAACTTCCTAGTTTTGTTGCTTAGAGGGAGTCTGGATTAGTTTGTAAATTGAAAGTCACTGTATGGCTAATCTCTCGCACATGGTTTGGCAGGTTTAGTGATGTGATGATAGAATTTGAATTAATACGTTGCGGTGTTGATTTTTCTGTTTTCTACCATCATTCCTTTCAGGGATATGGACGATATTATAATTTGGTGATGACACATATGGAATTCATGATCTGAAAATATTCCTTCAAACTAAGTTCAACACCAAGGATTTGGGCTCACTAAAGTATTTCCTGAGCATCGAGATTGCAAGATCACATGAGGGTATTATCTTTTCTTAGAGAAAATATGTTCTTGATCTGCTATCTGAAACCGGCATGTTAGAAGCCAAACCAATTGATACTCCAATGGATCCTAATACGAAGCTTCTAGCAGATAAGGGAGATTTATTTGATCCCGGTCGATAGTTGGGAAGCTTAACTACCTCATCGTTACACGACCAGATATCTCATTTGCTACGAGTGTAGTGAGTGAGTTTCTAGAAGCACCTCGGTCGAGTTATTAGAATGTGAATATTCGTATTCTGAGATATCTAAAAGATGCACAAGGATTTGATTTGTTGTATCGAGATAATAGTCATACACTTGTTTAAGGTTATGCAGATGCAGGTTGGGTTGGTTTGCCATTAGATAGACGATCGACTACTGGATACTGTATTTTTGTGGGAAGAAACTAAGTATTATTGAAAGTAAAAAGCAAACAGTAGTAGCAAGTTTAAGTGTAGAATCAGAATATTGAGCTATGACACGTATTTCTTATGAACTGGAGGTCAATTGCAGAATCAGAATATAGGGTTATGGCACATGTTTCTTGTAAATTGGTCTGAATATGTCATTGTTGACAAAATTAGGGGTTCTCATGGACTTATTTTGTGATAATCAAGTTGTTGCTCGCATTGCTTATAACCCATTGTTTCATGAGCGAAACAAACATATCAAAGTTGATGTTACTTTGTCAGAAAAAAGATTTTACAGAATGTTATCAAACCAATTATGCGAAGTCAGATGATCAATTAGTTGATTTATTCACTAAATTTTTGGAGGAGTTAAAGAGATATATTTATAACAAGCTTAGAACATATAATATATTTGCTCCAACTTGGGAGAGAGTCTTAATGTATGTAACATATTTAGTCACTTGGTAATCTGAATGGTTACCAAGGTAAGATGTATAGTCACTCTTGTCACATATATAAATTCACACACCAAAATTCAGTCTATATGTGTACAATTCTTCTCCATTCTCTTGTTTAACAAAATCGATTGACTGAAAAAAAAGGAAAACAGAAGTAGGAGAGTGATGTGACGTTTATATAGAGAGAAAAATAATTAAAAATAAAGAAATTGATTTAATAAAAGAAGAGAAGAAAAGCAGAAGAAGAGAGTGCAGTTCTCATGGGACACATTTGTATGTGGTATGATTCTAACTCTATAGAATGCAAGGCGTGGCTTATATTCAGGGTTGATATATGGGACCAGTTTTATTTGACAAGCTTGTAGCTTCAGTGATTAGTTAGATTATCCAAAAATGGATGTTAGCAAACTTAACATCAAGCCAACAACATGATTGTTCTCCTCCTCCGGCCACCACACACCCCCCCCCCCACAAAAAAAAAAAAAACACCAAAAAAAAGAACAAATACTTCGGAGTTGATACATAGTAGCGCTAGCCCCTAGGTTCAGTCAAATCAATAAATCCGATTCCTACTTATTTTTGGGGGGACAAGTTAGGTTCTATATATACTCTCTTTCAGCTAATTAGCTAGATCTTTACTAATTGACACAATGTTGTTACAGTGCATCAGTTTTATTGTTGTAGTATAATTACTCAAATTTATCTTATATTTTAATACCAAGTACGAAATTTTGAAATAACAGAGTATTGGAAGATAAATTGTCTGTTGATTTGTTTGACAAGCAAAGAAAATCTTGTGTATTTAGGATTTGTCTTCCAAACAGTTATTTAGCTGTGGGTTTTAAGTTATTTCGTGTAGCCATCTAGTGTTCATGTAAGCCATTATTTCATGACGTAAAACTTATCATGGTAATGCCATTTCTGGTCATTGCTATAAGAGATTGATCATTATCAAGACCAAGATAAAACATCAAACAACAAAAGAAATATCGTGAACATTGTCCCCTTACTAGCATCTGATGTCCTTAATTTTAATGCATAATGTCGTCTTCAAATTCTAATCCCTTAGCTGAACTGAAATAGAAAGGAAACAAGAAAATCTTAAAAAAAGCCCATTTGCTACTTTTTTCAAAAACTTATTTTTCTCAAAAATAGAAAAAACAAATCAGAATGATATAAATTGTATTTGGTAAAACTCTTTCCCAAAGAGTTTTTTTGGGAAAACTCTTTAAAGACAACCCATTTTTCAGGAAATATTTTGAAGGTGCTTTCACTTTTCCCAAAAAAATCGAATTCATAAGAAAATGATTTTTTTTTTTTTTAATATCACTATTATTCTTTTGTGTTTCTAAAAGCATGAAAATTCAAAATTTAAAGTATAAACAAGAATAATTAGCACGGTGCCCTTAACATTTCGGGTTTCTTTCCTTAATTTTTTTATTTTTATTTTTTCATAAGTTCAGTTGATAATCTAATGAGTGACTTTAATCTTTTCCACAGGGTTGGACTTACGGGTTGGATGGAGCACTTCTAAAGGCAACTAGAATAACAAGAATTCAGAACTTCAATGTAAATGTACGCAGCAATATAATTATAGTAGCACTTTCAATATCTCGTTCTTGTACTGTAGGATAATTTGGGTGTTTTATCTGGCCATGGAGGATAGGATTTTGGACTTGTACCGCTGAAAGTAGCTATCTGGGGACCATTTGTTCTGCTCAATTTGGAAGGGACTTTGCCTCAACAATCCTCTGGTGGCAACAATTTTGGAAATGAATGGCTTGGTAGCTCATCAGAGATACTGAGTACCAATGGAGTTGACTCTTCCTTGAGTTATGTTAGCAGACGTGAATATACCATTGAATGTAACTGGAAGGTTAGGTCCTTTACATGTTCCATTTGAAAATCATGTCAAATGTCTATCTACTTCAGGAGTCCCGTTTGATATTTTGCCTTTTTGATGACCCTATGTTTTTATGAAGGTTGATCCTTTCTGTTGTAAAACAGTATAAGCTCATCCTATTTTATCTAAACACTAAATTTTGGTCTCTCCTTTTTTAAAGTTAGGAAGCCATAAATATAGTCAGTGCAGTTCACTGTGTATTTTTCCATGGATCACTGATAATTTTATAAACTTTTGCAGGTTTTCTGTGACAACTACTTGGATGGTGGTTATCATGTCCCATATGCACATGAAGGTCTTGCATCTGGTCTTAAGCTGGACTCCTATTCTACCACAGTATGCTCACTAAGTTCATCTTTCTGATTTTGACTTGCTTGTTGCAAATAGTAGGCCTTATCATTCTTATATTTCTATTTTTTAAGTAGTTTTCAGAGTAGATTAATTTTTCCGTTGGCTTTTAATATCATACTGCTTATGGCTTCTTTTTGCAACATTGTATTCATTGCCTTCAATGAGAAAAGATATTCGAGAAAGTTAGCATCCAACAATGTGATGGTGGATCAGAGGATCGACTTGGATCTAAAGCCCTGTATGCTTTCGTTTATCCAAATTTCATGATCAATAGGTGAGTGCTCATTCGAAAATGTGGAATTGTTTGATTCATGAGTTATCCGTCAACTAATTGATAGTACCACAATCTGGTATCTTTGGATTCTCTCTTTTTGTCCTTTCAGGTATGGGCCTTGGATGGACACCAATCTAGTCCTCCCATTAGGATCCAGAAAATGCCAAGTGATATTTGACTACTTTCTTGATGTTTCCCTTAAGGTAACCTTTTACTCCAGATGACATATAATGGCCATAAGAGCCCACCTCTTCAGTTTTCTGTTGAGGTCTATCCCGTAGAGGTACTCAAATTGGATCAGTGATCGATTT
>QLOD02000016.1:15040319-15146781 GCA_003260245.2 Sideroxylon spinosum | reverse complement strand
GTCATGGAATTGATCTTTCGGTTTACACGATCATAATCGAAAATCAACTTTAACACAGGTGATTCGTTTTCGAAAATAAACCTACGGTTACGATTCTTACGTTGTTTAATCAAAAGATATTTTGAAATTCTAGTTCTAAATATTCAAAATCCATCACCTTCGAGTTCATTACATTCCTAGGTCAGAACTAAGATAAAAATCTAGCCTAAAGCAAACGAAAATAAAAAAAATCTTTAAACGAATGAGTATCAAACAAATCGAATACGTAAAAAGGGTTTCGAAAGGTTTAAGAACACTTTCGAAACAAAAATAAGACTTAAGACGAGAGCAAACAATCACTATGCACTTGTAAACAATACATATATGAAAAATAATGCGAGAAATACTTACGTAAAAATCTAATGTAACGAAGAATTAAAGAATAGATGAAGGTAAAAGAAAATTAAGGTTTACACAAAAGCGAAGAAGCATAGTACGGCTAGTCTAGGGTTCTGGATCCTTATTACATCAGAAAGAAGCCTTTTTATAGGCATACAAAAGTTAGGGGTAAACGCGTAATTTTTTTATCTTCAGCATGTGCGAAGTAACTGGCCTCGGCGGGCACCCCTGCCAAACACAGGCGGGCGCCCCTGCTAATGATGCTCTTGACGGGCGCCCCTGCCAAACACAGGCGGGTGCCCCTATTGGATGCTGGCCTCGGCGGGTGCCCCTGCCAAACACAGGCGGACGCCCCTGCTGATGATGCTCTCACCGGGTGGCCCTGCCAAACATAGGTGGGTGCCCCGGCTTATTGCTGGTCTCGGCGGGCGCCCCTGTCAAACACAGGCGGGCACCCCCGGCTTGGTTGCTGGTCTCGGCGGGCGCCCCTACCTCACATAGGCGGGTACCGCTGCTTGGTGATTCCAGCTTTCTACATTTCAGCTCCTGTTTTGGTTCCTTTAGGCTGTGTTGATCCATTTTCTTATATGGTACCTGAAAACAACAAAGAAAGATCAAAACACAATAAACTTATAGTTCCCTTGATAAATGTCCATAAAATGAATGTGAAAAATGGCTAAAGAATAACAATGATTGCATGCAATCACATTTCATTCCTTGAGTGAATGGAATTAGGTACTAAAAAGTCAAACCACTTAGTAGATTTGTCCTTTAGAGAAAGGAAAACACTTTAGGAAGACTGAATCAATGTGATAATTGTGATCCCTGAAGGTCACATAAATGTTCCTAAAATGAGTTAAGTGCTCGTAAAGGTTTTCAGATTCCATACCATAGAAGGTTAAGAAAAGTTGAATCATCCCCGGTTTGAAATTGAAGGGTCTTTGATTCTCAGGCCATACTATACAGGACTAAGGTGCGTGCTTATCCCATTGGAGATAATCTCTCATTAACCTCGCTGGAGATGCCTGAGGTTGGCCATTAGGACCTCGTAATTGGTCTACACCTCTGATTGGAACGTCATGCATATCAATGAAAGGATTAAAAGGTTCAAAGGGTGGGTTTAGGTTTTAGATCGTTGGAGTCTATCTAATTCCTCTTGAATCCAATTGCTCATAAGCAGTGAAAAATTATATATTTATTTATTTTTGGAGACATAAAGAACTAAAACTTAGGTTTCTAGAAAACAAGTAATTTGGCTTCCCTGGTAATGGCGCCAAAAACTTGACTACTCTTAAAAAATTGCTTTGAAAATTACATCCTAAGTTCAAAAGGATGCAACGTTGTTTTAATCCTAGTGAGATCAGGTATCAAACACTCAAGGAAGCTAAAATATCTAATTTTTAAAAGTTCACTAAGTTTAGTTATTCTAATTTTCTAAGTGTAATAAAATAAATTCAAATTTGGGGTTGTTTTGAGATTTTGATTACCAAACCTAAAATTTACAAAATAAAAATTGATTTCAACTAATAACTTATGAAATTTGTGACTAATTAAATTAAATGAAATCAAGTAAGAAAATCAAACCAATTTCTAAAAGTGAACTCGCTAATTGCAAAATAGAGTACGATAGGGAATAATATAAAATTTCTAGGGTTTTTGAATAAATGGGATGCACTTGATCCAGCCTACAAATCCAGGTAGATTGATTATTTTTAGATCAAAGACCATATTTTTACTCAGTTTAAAATTCTCGTTCAGGAAAAATAAACTGGAAAATTTTCTTGTGGAATCAATAGTCCGAAGCACAGTTTTAGGTTCATGTAAAGGAAAGAAAAACTGGAAATAACTATGTTAAATTATCTTTGGTTTGAAGTTATTTCAAATGGTTTCAAAAATATAAATCATTTTTTCTCATATAACATTACTAGTGATTTTAAGAAAATGTGGTCAATGTTAGATGTGTTCTAAAGTTTTTGAACCAAACATGGAAGTTCAATCTTGCATGCAAGTTTTGCATGGCACTCAACCATCCTATAACAATCTATCCTTCATTAATGGCTGAATCAAGCCTAGGATTTTATCCTAACATCATGAAACACATTCCAACAAGACATAAAGAAAAGAACACGAAAGAAGAAATAACATGCATTGCAAAAAAGTAAATAAAACCTAGATTTATTGCTAAACTGCTAAAGAGAAATAGTAAGCTGTAAAAATCCAACATAGCTTCCAAAAAAATAATGTAAAACTTAAAAACTAAACTAAAACTAACCTTGAAATTGAAAGAACTCTGAAGAACGGCTAGTAAAGATGATATAAAAGTCTGAACATAGCAGCTTATTTATAGGTTGTAAGCCCTAGAATGTAAAACAGAATCCTCAGAAAAATTACTGGACCGTAGCGTCCAGACGGCAAAAGTGGCGTTCAGATGACAAGAAAAAATTTACAAAACTTCGATTAAAAATTTTCTAAGTGTAAAATCCAAGTGGCTATTGGAAATCAGTGTTTTCGGACGGTAATTTCTCGTCCGGGTGACTAGAACAAAAAAGTTATCTTCTTACGATTTTCTTCATTTCCTTCCACACTTGCTTCGTTCCTTTCCCGATTGAGTCTTTGATCGTTTGGACTTGTATGATGAAGATACTTTCATCTCTTCTTTCACTTTCATAAATTCCATCTTTATTATTTTTACTGCTTTTTATTGTTTTTTTTCCTTTAGAAAACACAAACCATTAGTTTTAGAAAATGAATAAAATATCTCTTAATTAGTTGATAATTGCATGTTTTATGACTAAACTAAAGGTTAGTAATTAAAATTTTCAAGTGTAATCCGTTTTCTCACCCATTTGGCCCCCTCCTCCAAATAAATGGAGTGTGTGCCAATGAGTGGGCTAATCCCATGAAGGTCTGTTATGGTCATGTCTTTTCAACATCTCAATCAAACTTTCTTCTTGGTCCTTACTAAGTTGAGAAGAAATTACCATAGGGTATGACTCTTCCTCTCCTGAAAATGCATATTTAAGCTTACTATGAAGTGGTTTCCTATAAGGCTTAGGTGGTTTGACAATTGAAAGTTTTGGCTTAATTTGGGATGGGGTTAAATTTTCTATTTGTTGGTTAGATTGCTCTATTGACATGATAGGTGTACTATCTAACCAATTCAAAACCTCTTCATCATTAATCTCATCCCTATAATCTATCTCCTTACCCAACGTTATCATTTTCTCCAAAGGGTCTTTCACAAACTCTCTTTCAAAATACTCCTCGATCACTGTCTGAATCAAATCTACCTCTATTATATCCTCCTCCTCCATGGGCTGCTTAGTAACTCTAAAAATGTTCATATCAGTCATCAAATTTCTTACCGAGATTTTCATAAGACCATTCTAACAATTAATGATAGCATTGGTGGTGACTAGGAAAGGCTTTCCTAAAATGTCGGGGACATGTGGAGTAGAACCTTGAGGAGTATGCTGAGTGTCTAAATAATGAAAGCCAGAGGGTAGCAAAACTTATCAACTTATATAAGCACATCCTCAAGAATGCCCCTATGAATCTTGACTGACCTATCGGCTAATTATAATGTCACTTTAGTTGGTTTAAGCTCCCCTAAACCAAATTGTTGATAGACTACGTAAGGGAGAATATTGACACTAACACCTAAATCTAAGAAAGCCTCTTTACCTTGTCGTCACCTATGACACATGTTATTGTGGGACATCCTGGGTCATTATACTTACGCAGAGTCTTATATTGATGAATTACGCTCACTTGTTCTGCCATAAAAGCTTTCTCCTTGACACTTACCCTTCTCTTGACAGTGCAAAGGTCTTTCAAGAACGTAGAATAGGATAAAACTTGCTTAATGGCATCTGATAATCATAGGTTGATCCATACTTGCTTGAAGACAAATATCTCAGAATTCAACAACTCCTTCTTCGACTTATTTAATTGACTTGGAAAGGGTGGTCGAGGTTAGAATCCTATAACTTGTTCTCTCTCTTTATTTTCAACTTTTTTCTTCTTAACCTTCATTTTCTTCATCTCAATTCTCTTATCTCTTAATATTTCTTCCACAACATCATCATTTTTCTCACTCTCCTCATCATCATCACCACTCCCCTTTCTCTCTACTCTACTCTTACTTTGCTCACTACTCTCTCATTTTTCACTATGCATCATTCCTTCTTTTTCATTCACCCTCAACAATTGAGGGTCAACCAACTTCTTAATTACCATCCCACTCCCCAATATAGTAATTGATTACATATGCTCTTGGGTTGACTTATCCCCTAAAGTCTCATTCATATGAACTTGACCTTGAGAATTCTCAATAATTTGAGAAGGTAATCTACCATTTTCAGTACGACTTTGACTTTGACTTTGAATGAGCTTGGTCAATTGATTCCTAATATCCTCAATAGCTCTATTGGTTTGCTCCTGATTCTTATCAGTTTGATTATAAATCCCATTTTGACCTTGAATAAATGGGTAAAGGGTATAAAGAACTAGAAGATTGACCCTAGTTTTGACCTTAATGAGGATTTGCATTAAATTGTGAGGGTATGGTGCATTAGCTTGATCATTCCTCCATGAAAAATTCAGATGATTTCTTAACCTAGGGTGATATTGGTTAGGCAAGGGGAGTGGTCTAGATTTAGCTTAGGACTGAACTGGTTATTGCTTAGGAAAGGTATATGTGGTGTTTGAGGTTTACCATACAAGACTTCTTTAAAAGCAAGCACAGAGGGACAATCATCAGTGCTATGATCAGACACTTCACATATAACACATCTCAATTCCCTCTCACTATCCACGCTTACATTTTTATTCTCTAAAACCTCTACCTTCCTAGTAAAAGCAGCAATCCTAGAACTCAAATCATCATTTTCGTTCAACCTTAACTTCCCATTAGGTTGTATCTATGCCCTTCTAGACTTTAATGTGCAAGTGAAGTGACCTCCTAAGCCTTTGTGTTCTCAGTAAGCTCCTTTAAAAATTCATAAGCCTCCTCAGCAAACTTATCTACAAAACTGACCCTTATGGTACCCACGAACTATTTAAGATGAGAAGGCAATGAATCATAAAAGAAACTACACAGTCTGCAAATTGGAAAAACATGATGTGGGCATGCATTACACAAATCCTTGAATCTTTTCCGTGCTTGAAAAAATGACTCATTTGGTTGACATGAAAATTCATGATTTGTTTTTATATCATTAATGTCCTATGAGCCAAAAAGTATTTTTTCAAAATTTAGCTTGCATTTCTCTATATATGCCAATGGAGAGGGATCTTAAGGAATCAAGCCATACTTTAGCGTTATCCTTCAAGGAAAATGGAAACAACCGTTAGCTAACGGTGTCTTCACTAACATTTTGAGCCATGCATGTAGCTCACACATCCTTAAATTCCTTCATATAATTATATTGATTTTCTGAATTCATGCCAAGAAATGTGGGCAACAATTGTATGGTGCTAGGCTTGAAAGTAAAATTCTTCTAATTTAGAGGAAGAATTACGTAAGAAGAAGTAGTTTGTCGCACAAGGTGCAACAACTCCTGCAATGGTCGAGCATCTAATGGTGCAATGGCTTCAGGACCATCCTAGCCATTGTTAACTCCCAAATTATCCATGAGATGTGCCAAATCAATAGATAAGGATTATAACAATGGTGATTGTGGTTTAGATGATGTAGATGATGAAGTTATAGAAATTTTAATGAACTCTCCAACTAGTTGAGGTTCTGGACTCAAAATGGAATTAACAGCCCTACTGGATCTAAGATACATGCATAAGATGCAATAAATGCACAAGAATAAACAATTTATGAATGCTTACTATCACTAACTTATTTATGTCCTAAAGTTTACTAAGGATGGAACGAAGATACCCACAAAGTGTGCAATTCATCGTTTGAGATGGTGGTGAAATTCACTCCTAAGCTTCCAACATAGATTCGTTCATCGGTGCTAATTAAGGCTTCCCCAGCAACAGCACCAAAGGTGCTTGCTCAGTTCTAATGTATACCGATATTAGCTCAAAACCTCAATTGCAGGGTGTCCATTAAAGCACAATAACTAGTAAATATTGGATCGTGTTTACAAAGAGCCTCGCTAAAAAACTAGCGAATGAAACGAATTGGAAAATCTCAAGGAAATATAAATTCTACAAAGAATGGTTGGGGTTGTTGCTTGATTTGAAAATGTTGTTAGTTTTTTGTGTTAAAATTGATTTAATGGAAAACTTAGAGCCAAATCAATTCAAATAGTGAATTATATAAAATTTCAAGGTGTTAAGTACTCAATCTAAACTCATAGAGAATAGATCAAAAGATTAGAAATAATGAAAACCAATTTGGATATGATAGAAAGTAAAATTGAATTAGGAATTAATTTCAAACTTGGTTGAAAACTTAGATCAAACACTTAATATGCATAATTCATAAGTGGAACACATGAATCCTAACTTAGCAATCCTTATCCTTAGATAATGCATGAAAATTCTAAAGGTAATTCATAAATCCATGAATCATACAAATTCAGAGGTTGATTAGAAATCCAACAAGAAATTCAAAAGAGATTCAGTTCTAACATCAATCCACCTAATAAGAAAAGAGATAGAAAATTGAGCTAAATTTACCTTGAAATCCTATACCAATTCAACTACTATCCTGGATTTGAATCTAAGAAGAGAAACTACTCACTCATACTTGAAATTGAAAGAAAATTATATTGATGAAGTTCATAATTCAAAGAGTAAGAAATAAGAAATTTTCATGGCAAACAAACAAGATCTAAAATCTCTCTCTAAATTCTCTCTTTAACCTAAATATGAAATGTAAAAACAAAAAACGAAAACTATCCATTCGGAGTTCTCACATGCCTTATATACTCAAACAAGAAGTATCTATGTATAAAAATACCCTTCCAGTAACTGAATTAATTACAGTCGAACAATCATCACTACTATCTTGATAGGGTACGGACAAGGTATCAACACACAGAAAATTTTCAGCCAGACTTGAGATCCTGCTCTTAGTTAATCGAACATGTGTACGGATAAGGGTCTGTCCGGATAGTATTAACACTTAGAATTTTCTTCATCCTCTTCTAAAAACAACCCTTTTGTTGATCGAACAAGTGCGTGCACAGTGGTTTATCCGAACAAGGGTCCGGACAGATTTTGACACTTAGAATTTTTCTACCCTTAAACTCCTATTAAACTACTATTGATCGAACATGTATTCGAACATAGGTCTTTCTGGACAGAGGTCCGCTTTTACAACTTTTCCTAATTTCTTCTATAATTAGTCTCCTTTCCTGTCAAGTATGGAAAACTCCCCTTTAGGTCACGACATTGATGATTTATCTACAATCATATACTTCAATTGGACTAGAAACACTTAATTAAGAATTGTCTGAACCTTTGCGATTGAAACCTAAACATTGCAAAACATGGCCTAAGCTGCCATAATGGTTACCAGATAAGTGTCTAGAAAACTTTGTTGCTTTGTTTTGAATTGTAAACCTATGTTTTCTCATGATGTTATTCAAAATTGTATGCCTATGCTATTTAGCAAAAGGATTTGTAAAACAAGCTTTGCAATGATGTTTCCTTTCCTTTATCATATCAAACTTGTTTGCTCTGCCCAATTGTTTTCCCATTCAAGTATGAAAACTTTTTGCTCCCATTCCTCATCCCATCTATCCCCGCTCCTTTCATTACACACTTAAAGATCTCAAGGTAAAGCCAGAGCTTCTCTCTCTAAAAAAAGCCCATGTCCGTATAATTTTCTCTTACTAGAAAGTTTTATTTTTTCAATTCAATTTATTTCCATAATTAAAATAGAATAATTTTAATTATGCAAATAGAATTCCTTGTCAATAAATGGTGTCCGGATCATAATTCAAGACCAGGTTGTACCAATGTATCATATTAACTGGATTTACCTAAGACAACTTTGTAAAATTCTAGACATCATACAAATGACATGCTCACATCATTCTACTATGCCATATTTCACCATATTATCATAATATCTTGCCAAGCCATGCTGAACATCATTTTTATCATGTTATGTCATTCCTACCATATTATTTCTTCACATACCATGCTAACATGTCGTATTGCCCTGCTAAGCCATGTTATACCATGCCAAGATCAGCTATGCCATGTTACAATCCTCATTCACCATCCTATAAAATAGTTTAATATGCTAAGGCATCATTTACCATTCTAGCATATGCTTTCACATGCCATGCACCATGTTTTGACATAATGGCACATACCTTAACATGCTAGAACACATCTAGACATATAAACACACACCCACTAGAGTTGATACAAATTTAGAAATCAAATACTTAATAATCCAGAGCATTTTCCTAATTAAGCGAGGCTCTAGAAGCTAGGAATGACTTAGCATTGGCTAATCCAATGATCGCTAAGTTATGACTTCACTTAAACATATCTGACATACATCCTTGAATCGCCATCCATGATAGAATATAATTTGTGATCATATTCAACATCCCTGCAAATGATCATGATAAATGCATCACTTATGTCACATTAGACTCCTAGGCTATCCACACAAACTTGACCATCATCAACAGGAACTGAGCTCTCAATCTAAGTTAAGTTCTTTCCCTATATGATAGACACTCACCCACATGCTCTAAGCGCTTCCCTAGGGTGAAGCACCATTTCCATAGTTATGTGTGAAGTGCTAATTGTTTCTTCCATTGGAGTTGAACTCCCCAGCCGAGTTAAACTCTATCTCCAGTTATGTGCAAAGCACTAACTGTTACCTCTCATTTGGTGCAAAACTCCTTTCCTTCCCTAGTTATGTTCCAGGCACTAACTACCTTCTTATCTAGAGCTAAGTTCCTTTCCATAGTTATGCGCTAGGCACTAACTGTCTCTTTAATATCAAGAGCTACGTAGACCTGATCCTTTAACAAGGTACATAAGTAGCTCGAGCAGAAAGCTTGAGTCCGGTCATGCCAACACAAAATATTAACTTGGAGCTAAGCTCTATACTTACACAACAGTTTGGAATTCAGAGCTACGTACACCTAATATCTTTAAAAGGTACATAGGCAGCTCGAGCAGAGGGCTTAAGTCTAATCATCACAGCATGAAAGGCTAACTTATAGCTAAGCTTTACATTTGTCCAATAGTTTTGAATGTCAAAAGCTATGTAGACTTGATCCTTTTATAGGGTAAGTAGGCAGCTCGAGCAGATTGCTTGAGTCTAGTCACCCCCGTCTTCATATACCATAGGTGCGAGGTGCTAATTTAGAGCTAAGCTTTTGCACACATCTTATCACATAGGTTAAACTACATCAAGAGCTATGTAGATCTGATCCCTTCAAAAGGGTACATAGGCAAGTCACGTAGAAAACTTAAGTCCGGTCATTCCTACGTGAAGTTCTGACTTAAAGATAAGCTCTACACCTACACTACAATACAAATTAGGGTAAACCTACGCAAACTAAATCCCTACACAGGGTATGTAGGCAGCTTAAGTAGAAGGCTTAAGTTCTTAATTGGCAGCTCAAGTTCTTCTCTAGAGCAAGGCTCCATTTCCTAGTTATGCATTAGACGATAACTATCCTTCTTGCTTGGAGCAAGGCTCCTTTTCCTAGTTAACCATTTCCCAATTATGTGACAAGCACTAATTGTTCATTCCCCTGTAAAGCAAAGCTTCTTCCTGATATAGATATAGACTAAAAGACATGCTTCATGTTATTTTTTATTTCATTTTAATGAGAATTCCTTTTGAGAAATGAATGCCATTTATTATATTTGTGCATGTGTCTAGTATTCACAAAGAGTATTTGATCTAATATGTAGAGTACAGCTTACACACAGAAGACTAGATCATCAATTCCTTTGGAATCCCAGTCTATTGTTCACAGTTTTAGATAGAACTTGATGCCATCAGTGGAATTAGAGCACAGGTTTTTAGTAGGTCTGTCTTGATTACGGGAAATGGTTTAATTCCAACTATTTGTACTAGTACAATTTGTGTGTATTGAACTGGACCCAGTTGAGGTAATTATTTTGTACTGATTTCAAAAAATAATTTAAACCTCATGCTTATCATGATTACTTATGTTCTTAATCTAAATTCTAATTTTAGACACATGTATATGGTGATTGTTGCTTTGATTACATAAAGAGGGAGATTCTATACGAGTCAATAAACTCAGTAAGTTGGGCAATGATATTATACAGATGGTGAGTATTAATAGTTGAAGGAATCCACATCCTGATAAATTAGATTGATGATATCTCCTTGAAGAAACTTATAAGTTTTGACTATATCAAATCTTACAAGTGGATTTGGATTCTGATATGTCAAATAAGTTATGTGGGAAGGTCTCAAGGAAAATAAGAAATCAATTAAATTAAATTGTCAGTAACTAAATTTAATTGGTGGATATCAGAATTTTAACATGGGAAAATAATAAGTATTTAATCTTAAAGGCTCGAAAATATAATTTCGAATATGATTAGGAGTGAAATTATAATTCTTTAGTGGAACGAATTACAATTTACGTAATTAAATCATAATCTGGGTAGGATTAGGAGATTTGATTACATAAAAAGTCTTTTCATATTTGCCTATCAGTATCTGCTATTGCGCTATAAATACCCTCTTTATTGACAGCTAAGGTTAACGCTTTCTAAAAAAATAAATAACAAATCCTAGAGACTATCGGAGATTCCACCGTCTTGTGAAAGAGAAGAAGATATTTTTTTGGGAATACGGTAGAAGGCTGAAGGTTGAGAACGAGCAGTCAAATCGAAGTCATCAAGTGCCTAAAGTTTGGATTTGCTGAGATTAAACTAAAGAGATCTAGAAGATATGATCTTATACTCGTAGATAAGATTGGTAGAAATTTTTTTTATTACTTGTATACACTACAGTCATAATCCTGGGGCTTTCCGCGTTCCCCAACACTTCCCTCCAGTTATACACTAGGCGTTAGCGTTCTCTCTCATTTGAAGCTAGGCTCCATTTACCAATTAAGCATGAGGTGCTAACTACCTTTTATCATTATGGAGCTAAGCTCTCTTTCCGAAGTTATATGCAAGGTTTTTGTTTTAGAGCTAAACTCTCACAATATAAAGACAATAACTCCTAACACATACCCAGAGCTAGAACTCTTTCGCTTCCTCATCCTATCTCAGGAGTGAGGCTCTTTCACACTAATCCTATGAACTGCTCTTACCCAATTGATCAAATATTCATACATATTTGTCATTCACACCCACACTAAACACTGTCCTAAAGCTATGTCAACCACATCCCTTAGAAGGTACATAGGTAGCTCGAGCAGATAGCTTGAATGCGGTCCCCACGATCTTCATAGACCATCATCTGTATGAAACACCAACTTAGAGTTAAAGCTAGGCCCTTACATCTGCATACTAGTTCATCTTACCATCATGAAATTTGGACCACTTTAGGTCTAAACTAAGTCGATGTAATCCCTTTCACAGGGTACGTAGGTAGCTCAAGCACATTGCTTGAGTCCGGTCACATCGGTCTTCATAAAATATATTCATTCTCAACACACACCTTCTTGCACAAGGACTACATAAGTCTATTTCTTCATCAAACATAGTTTTCCAGTACAAATCACATCATATGCCATATAGGTAGATATCTCAATACACTTACACACACGTGCTAAGCTCGGTCGCGTCACATTTTATATATCATTTGCATTATGAGTTATATGAATTGATTATCATAAATCGAAGTATTATTTTATGAGATCACGAGTGCAAGAATGGAAAGGGACTGTGAATATCCTCAAGTATCCAGGCGTAACAGTTTCCATGCATAGTCGAACCCCCAGACCCATTATCTCTAATTGCATAAACTAGTCGAGAGTCACTAAAAAATGGCCTTTTATCACAATTTCAAAATCATAAAGTAAAACACTTTTAAAGTTAAACTAAAAATTAGGTTTCTCGATACACCCATTTTTATTCTCTGTAATCATGACACGACTTCAAAAAGAAAATATACTTTTTCACATTTAGGTGATCTTGGACGCACCATGTCGCAATAAAGAATCATGGACCTTACTCATCGACTCAAGTGTGCAGATCCAGCCACGACATTTCGTAGTTAGGAAAATTTTATTTTCATTTCTTTTGAAGAACTCTCTTGTAATTGCTTCAATTTCAATATTTGTTTTTGAAGTTCATCCGTTACAATACTTGGGTTGTCTTCATTCTTGGATTCAAATCAATAAGAGTCGATGATATATGTGAATCTTCAAGTTAATTTGTACTTTAATGTTTGATTTTCTTTGGATTTGCAATGAATGATGACTGATTAGTTTAAATCCTTTGAAATCACTAGTTGGTGTTACTAAAACAACTTTAGATTATATATTCCACGTATACTATATGTGGGTTGCTAGTTAGAATTTTCATGCCTGATCTTTAGGATTTTTTATGTAGATTGCTACCTAGAACTCTCATGTACTCTATATGGATTATTTCACTCTAAGTGTTTAATCTAGAAACTTGACCAAGCAAGTATGATTTTATAGCCAAATTGATTAGTCGTTATTCTACTTGAAAATCCATAGAAATCACTAGTTGAATTGATTTAATCCAAGACCTTTTTATAATTATTTTTAGTTTCATTGAAATTTTTGCTACAAATTTCAAACTGGATTTAGATGTAGCCTCCTAAGTGTTTAATGAAATGCTTAGGTAGGTTTTGTTTTCAAAGTTCAACCATATTTTCCTTCATTTCTATTATGTGTCACCTACTAAATAGAAAAAGAAGAATTGTGAGTTCACTATGCCTCTCCCTCTAGATATGATCGGTACTACACTATTTTATCAATTTAAATTGCTACAACTGCTCACATTGCACTTGGGTTATATCCACTCTCTTCACTCAGAAACGAACACATGCAGTTACATTCATTACAAGTTCCAGAATAGCACCTGTTAGATCAACTGGTTAGTGTCGACTGAGGGCACTGATTTATACTATTTTTTGAATTTTTCTCCACTAGACAGTGGCATAAAGGATGGATTGCATATGAGTGAATTCCCAAGTTTCAGAAGGTTGCAGTAGATGAGGTACCAGCTAAGAATGATGCAGGTGGAAAGTCAAAGATTGTAGATTTAATGCTTTTACTGCAATCGGGAAGGCATGGTATAAAGTAAGAGAAAATCCAATCAACAAATGCAATAATACTGTTAGATTCTGACAGTGATGTTATCAAGTTACGGGAAAATTTGATTGGTACAGTACAAATTGGAGGAGTGTGTTAGCAGTTGGAGGTTGCTGCTTGAACACAGGTCTAGTAGTACAGTGGGACATAATGAACAGAGGATGTAATATTGCACAACATACAGAACTTAGCATTAGAGTACCTGATGACCCAAAAATGGTAGAAGTGCCACTAACAAATCAAAGTCGAATGGTGTGCAGGAATCTGGCCTAAGGTGACGATGCGCAATCGATTGCTAGACGTTTCACATAAAAGCTTAGAAGAAAATAGACGGGACTGTTATAGCATTGGCTTGGATGAAACTGGGTAGTCTCTTTCACTCTCGAAAGAATTTGTAATGGATTCCTTTCCAAAAAAGAGCCCTCAAAAATATTAGAAAGATGGCTCAGTTGACACTCCCGGAGAAGGGGTGTGAGGTGCCCCGAAAGGGGTGTTCGCTTTCCGATTAGGAGTACAGTCACCTAATGACAAAGGCAAGATGTTAATGACATTCGATGACTAGACCGAGATAATGGTGTACATCGTTAGTGACAAAAAGAAGTATATACCCACTGTTATGAGAATTTCAAAAAGTGTAAGATTGTTAGACAACAACAAGAAGGCAAAGCAGGTGAGCTCTGCATGGTATCTAAGTAGGGGGTGCTGGCATCTTAGATGATAGAGATGTACATAACGATGACTAAGCTGTTGCAAGAAATTGGATTACAATTATGATATATGTAACTGAAGGCACTTTAATATTTTGAGTACAATTGGAGTCCGGTTATGATGAAGCATGGCTGATGAAGGACACTCGGATGAGAAAGAACAAACACCTTGGATGAGGGGGTAGGGTATCCACAGCTGAGTTTTGTTTGGGGTATTGCTAGTGGCAGTGGCAATAGGAGACATCCTTTACAGTGTAGTATAACCTATACAAGTGTAGATGTTGTAAAAAAATCCTAGAGGATAGCTCAAAAACAATTTACTAGCAGGAAACAAATCAAGTTAGAGAATTAGAGTGGACGAGACCTATCCTCCCACGTTGGGTAGAGGGGGTAATTATTAGTTTTTGACTAATTTATCCACCCAACACGTGGGTGGAGTTCTCATCGAAAGACACCAAAAAGTCACCTTTTTCATTGTTATTTTAGCTTTCTATTTTTCATGTGTATAAATTGAGAATGTGAGGAATAGAAGAAGGTGTGGTGTGGAATCACCCACTAAGTCAAAGATAAAAAGTGCACAATAGGGTGAGTTCTCAAGGCTTGTAATGGGGCTGTGGCCAGCGAGATAGAGAGAGTTGAACTGAGATGTATCTATTTAGCAATATTTGTTTGGTATAATAAATCTCTTAGATCATCAGTCTGATTGTGGATATAGGTGATTAGGCCAAACCATGTAAATTGGTTTATATTGTGTTGTGCTTCCTTTTTTTTTTTCATCCTAATAGTTGTTTATGTAGGATTAAATTCATTCTCAACAATTGGAAAACCTTGAAGTTGTTGTTTATGGAGGATAATGGTCCAATAAAAGTTTACACATTTTCATACTTGTAACGGTAAATAGGGAATACAAGAATATAGAAAGAAGAGACAGAGAACACGAAGAGGCACAGAGTGAAGACTAGCTGGGCTTTTGGAAAAATAAAAAAATCTCAAACTAGATCTGATATTCGTGATATGAAAAGATACTAATAGGTTTATTTGAAAAGAGAAGGGTATAATGGTCCATTAAAATTTTTACATATTTTCATACTTTTAATAGTTTTATAGATATAAATTAATATTTAATACGGTATTTAATTTAAAATAGTAATATAGATAGATGTAAGACGAAGGTACACCAATGGGTTCATTTGAAAAGGGAAGAGTATAATGATCCGTTAAAAGGTTTACACATTTTCATACTTCTAATAGTAGTTTGAATATTTTCCAATTCTCGTAATTGGATACCTTTGTGAAACAGGATTTCTAAATAATGCGGTTTCCTAATAATTCAATCATCGCTTACTCTATTCTAAATAATGCAATTTCCTAATAATTCCATCATCACTTGCTAAAGTAAGTATCCAAGCTAGAATTTGGTCTACTCAGCAGAACAAAAATATTGGTTTTATTTCAATGGGCATCTTAAAAGGCTCCACACTTACCTAAATTTCAAACTACAAATCCAATTCTCGTAATTGGACATCCTATGTGAAACAGGATTTCTAAATAATGCAGTTTCCTAGTAATTCCATCATCGCTTACTAAAGTAAGTATCCAAGCTAAAATTTGGTCTACTCAGCAGAACAAATATACTGGTTTTATTTCAATGACCATCTTAAAAGGCTCCACACTTACCTAAATTTCAAACTACTAAACAAACATATATTTTGGAATATCCAGTCAGAATTTAGCCAGTTCCTCAATGTCACATAACTCTGACTCTACTTCAATCTTTAGTCTTTGGCTACTTCAATGGAGTTTTATCTCGCTCTGCTTTAATTTGAAGCACATTAATCATATATCCTAAAACACTTTTGTTTGATATTAAAGAATACATTTTATTATTTTTACCAAAAATTAACAATTACAACAATAAAATATATCTCTTACTTTTTTTCTTTTTTTTTTCCTTGTTCAGTAATTAAGGGAAAACAATTGTATTTATGCATGTCATGGATTACTCTTTTTTTTTTTTTTTGGTAAGTAAGAGAGCATTTTGATTAATGGGACAATGTCTACAAAATCTAGATGGAATACCATCGATATACATTATATACAAGTCAACGCTATAACTGGTCAATACATAAATTGGGATCCCCTATTTAGTGCATATTTCTATATTAATAGAAATAGACTCTATCTTTTTAATTTGAGAGGGTTAGTGGTACTTCATGTTATAGATTATTTTGTAGAATGTATTGTTTTATGCAATGTCTCAAATCATCTATACAACAAAATAAGATAATTTTTGAAAATATTTTCCTCACAAATTAAGATTTAACGATATATAATTATTTTTTCTTTCATTCAATAATTGAGATCATTTTTGTATTTTTAATTTCCGACTTAATTCTTATTTTATTAGATCCCACTATCATCTATCTCACAAAACGGTTTGGGCATTTTAAATTTCATCATATTTCAAGAGTGAAGATCATATGCAAGTCAAAACTACCAATTTAAATTCTGCTCAATATTTTATGATACTTATCAAAAATTAATTAAAGAGAGAAAACAAAACATATTTATTAGCGCTAGGGTCCAAAATTATGGGAAAAAAAAAGAAATTAAAACCCATAGACTATCATAATTTTTTTTGATTTGAACTTATTGTTTAAAGTTTTAATTATATAAGAAATTTAATACTAATTTTGTTCAGAATATTATAGGCACAGATTATTGCTAATATTAAATACGAGCAACAACTTCCGTGCATTATTGCAGGTATTTGTAATGTAATTAAATTTTCGATCGTTGAAAATTGAGTATATATAATATATATAACTAATTATCATGAATTTAAAATTTACTAAGTACATTTGAACAACGTCAAAATATCATAATATCTTTAACAAATCATCAAAACTTAAATGTATAATGGCAAATTAGTGGTATGTTTCAATTGAGCACAAACACTCACCAATAATATATATTAATCTGTTTTTTTCCAATTTTTTTTCGTTGGATCAACAATAATATATGTTAATAAAAAAGAATGACTTAGCCCAAAAAACAATAATTACAAAAAAAAAATATGTCAATAATGAAAATTCATATAAGTTTCGAATATGTGAACAAAAACTAAAGTTATTTGTTTAAAATTATTATTATTATGATTAAAATAGATTAAGCCAAAATAATAATTCACTATTAATTAAAAATGACATTTAATGTTCAAGCACTACAAAAATAAAAAATAAATAATTTGTCAATGAAAACATATATTTCAATTAATTTGTTTAAGAAATAATCTAAATACTCATAATAGTAAAAAAAAAATAAACCACAATAAATTTATTCACAAAAAATAAAAAATAATAAAATAGAAAATAAAACATATAAAAAAAATGAGACAAGTTAGACACGTATTAATGTTATTAACTATATAATTACATAATAATAATAAATAGAAGGTGTCTCCACTTTAACACCTTTTAAAGCTAAATCAATTCTATTGAATGCCAATTAAACATCAACCAGCGCTATGGTTCGAGCAGCTCGTTCCTTATTTTGGACCTTGACAATTATATGCATTTCGTAGCTCATATAATCCATTTTCAGTAAAGAAACAAGAAATGCCAGTACAAAGGTACAAACACAACAAATTAAATACCAAATGTTCGAAAGCAATAAACTAAAAAATAAAAAAGTTGGGGGAAACAAGAAATAAAAGTTCCTAGTATAAGTTTCAATTCACTAGCTATATCATGAATGTATACATCATTTTTTTTTTTAATTTAACTTTCTGTGTAATCATAACATCATCAGACCCTGTTAGTTACTACGGAGACAAGCAGGAAGAACAAAGAAAACCAATACTATCCTACTACTACTTTCACACTGCATTACGGTGCCTCGGGGTCGAACCTGTTCAAATCCAAGGAATGTCAAATCAATAAAAAAAAAAAAAAAAAGAAAAGAAAACTAATAAAAGAAATAATTGCATATCCTGAAACTATAACCCAATGGAAATGATTTTCACCGGAAAATCGACGCCTCCGTCTAGCGAATATTTTCATTAAGAATGTGCTCAACTGCTTCTTTGGCACAGGAATAAACTTTCCAACCATTGCAAGAGGCCAACTGGTTCAAGAAAAGTTTGCGGGTAAAATAAGAATCACCAGTACTAGCGTTGCAAAATGATTTCAATATAAAACGCACCCTAATAGTTCCAACTGATTTAGCAACAAAAGACAATGTCTAATAAATTGAATTTTTCTAAAATGAATCCCTCCTGGGCATGAAGAGAGCGCGAGAGAACAATCAATTTACTCCACTACTACCTGTTCTACTTCAAGCAATACGATACATAGGAGAAGTAACTTCCAAAATAGCAGTAAAAGAAAAAACAAAAAAACCCAATGTATAATATTATTTCCAATTACGTATCAAAAATAATATATATATTATTTCAAATCCCACATGGCACGATTGATTAACAGACCAACCTGATGAAGCCGATAGCGAGAGAAACAAGCCACTGGATCCAGTTTAGTCTAACTGTAGAGGTAAACTTTCCGAGGAACATGATTATAATCACCTGATGGAGAAGCAGAATCATTAAGATATATCTAAACCCATTGGATTATGGAGCACAAATATCAACGAGAGAGAGACCTGGAGTACAAGAGTTAGACCCACTATGCCCATGAAAAGACGGTTTTTGGTCACACCTCTGAATACATTAATTTCATCAGGCTTCCGAGCATTAAATTCGTTGAAAATCTGCAATCCAATGGGTTAGTTATTTTAAACAAAAAATTACCATTTAATCGCATAGGAAATGATGGCTGGTTAAACATGGAGGCATGGACAAGCAAAGTCAAGGAAATCTTTCTCATCTTGACTCAGATTAACAGTATTATGTGCCATAGGCTTAATAATAGGCTTGTCTCCTGTTGTCAATCACAGCATTACACTAAAGGCTTGCCTCAGCCACAAGTTCATCAAACAAAATTGCTCGACATTTATGTCGAAAAATCCGTTTAACTGTGATTAAACTGCATCGAACATTGCATGAAAAGGTAATGATTTGTTATAATAACAATTAATGCAACATACATTTTGTATTGTGCAGCCAAAACTATAAGCATATCATAAATATTTGGATGATTTTGGCCATCAAGTACATAAATTTGGTTTTTGGGGGGGGGGGGGCGTGAAAATTCAGATCCAGTATTAATTTGTGGGTTAAATTAGGAAGATCTTTCACTTTCAGTGTCCAAAAGAAAGACAACCTCGATTTAATTTTGTCTCACATCTTCCTTAGTGAGGAACATCAGTTCAGTATGAACTCAATTGAAGTCCCAGCATAAGATATAAAACACAAATAATAATGCATGGTACTCAAATTCTCACATGCTTAATAATCACAGGTAAAAGAAATCATCTGAGTCAGTAGACTTTAACCTGACAAAGGACAAACGCATTGAATATCAGCGTATTCTTCACTTTATTAGCATGGTTAACATTGCCATCTTTTAAATTCAGGATACTTCTTCCTTGAAAACTTAGGATGAGGAGAACAGTCACTTGATATAAAGCCTGTACAGTTTTACAACCATCAAATACATTTTCTTAATTATGGAAAAGAAGTGAACCAAAAGACTATTTCTTAAACCTCAAATTTTCCATTATAATGACACAGAATAGCTGCGGAATATAGAGAGAGCGGGAGGGGGGTGGGGAAGCGTACCTGAATTAGCAAGTTCCTCCACATGATATTTGTTATCAGAGGTTGACTGAGAAAAGAGCAGAAGATAGACCGTATTTCATTATGGTGCACATATCACAGGCAAACTATAGGATAAGAATACCATCAACACAAGTACACAAAGAAATAAGATTGATAGATAATGCCAATGTTTTTTTTTTCTTTTTTCTTTTTTTCTTTTTTTTAATGATACCATATAGCTAGCTGTACATAAAAAAATAAAAATAAAAAAGGTATTCTATTGTATAAAATCAATGCTCAATTTGTATGGCAGACAGTTTTGATATTTACTGGTGGTTTTGTCTAGCAAATGAGAGAGAAACTAAGACCATTGTGAAAAGAGGAGATAATTGATAAATGGAATGGAAATAACTGAATTTAAAGAAGTATTAAATGTTTGGCAGTAAGCTGGTCTTCACTGGCTTAATTTCTGGCGATCAGAGAGACGGTAAGTATTGTGAAAAGAGGATACAACTGATATATGGAAGGAAATAGCTTAATTTGAAAATTAAATCATTGGACAGACTAGCATCACATGTAAACATTCTCTACTAAATATATATACACATTTCCTTTTAGACATATGAGGCTGAAGCTTGGGAGGGAGGACTGACTCAACCCTGGACATATGACCAAGAGGGGAAGCCTTTACAGCAGGACCATCCACTCTTCTCATTCTCAACTAAGTATTTCATAATATTTTGTATTAACTACTTAAACTGGAAATCTTATCAAATCCATGCTGAATAAATTAAAGAACTGTGCTCAACAAAAAACGAAAATATATAATGAAATGTATTCAAAATATATGCATGGCATGCTTAGAGAAAAAAATATTATCAACAACAATAATCACATATCACCCTTTCGCCAACCAAATTCTTCACTAATCAGATTTTAGTCATTCAATCAGCTTAACTCCCTGTATTTAAAGCTATAAATTACATAATAAAAAGTATACATCAATTCCTTCCGTAAATGATACCGAAAAGCTGCACAAGTGCCTAATATTTAGGACCCGAAGTTGCGTAACTTCTAGAATAGGTTACAAGATTGCTAGCTGGCTTGCTGGCAAGGTTGCTTGAAAACTCAGGGAAAGTGTTTAGGCAGTTTGGTGCTCGCTAGGTTTGCCAGGAAGGTTGCTGGTGAATACAGGGACTGTGCAGTGGGGCTGGTAGCTCATCTAGCAGGTAGGGAAAAAATTTTTTTTTTTTCCCTTTTCTTCGGAAGGTGTTTTCAGAATCCAATCCAGGCTTAATCTTGGTTTCCTATATAACGAAACATGCTATATAAATACGAGTTTCAAAAAAAAGGTTTTCTAGGGCTTGTGCAAGACAAAAGACGAAGATTAATGTGAGAAGGGATTCTCTAAGGATTTTTTCAAGGTTATTTCTTGCTGTCTTGTAATCTTTACTCCATTGCCGGAGTATTTGAATAGAAAACTAGTATATACCATAGCCATAGACGTAGGCAATTGCCGAATCATAAAAATAGTGTATTATTGTAATTGTTTTTTTTAATTCTCTTTGAATATATTCTCCACATTTGCATAAGTTTGATGTTTGATCCTACCCTCCAAAAAAAAAAAAAAAAAAAAAGGAAAGGACAGCAGTAAAGAACATAATTTTCCCACTGGGAAAATTGCATTCAAAATACTACGACTGTAAAGAGAAGGATGTACCCACTGGAGAAAATTTCCAATCCAATAATTCCTAGTGCTTGTCACTCATCAGTCCAATCAAACCCAAAAAATGCTAAGAAACAGATTAATTATTGGATGAACAAGTCATGGAGAAGATTTTAAGGCCCTTTCAATCATCTCCACTTGTAAGATCTCATATATATCACAAAAATATACATGTCACTTGATCTCATCTATCATCAACTTAGTCAATCTTCATATATAGCAAATAATGATGACTCATTTAATTAATTCAAGTGAAAATTTTCAGTGGATTAGCTTTTTAAAGCACCTAAGTGAATGAAATGGACTATAGAATAAAGAATTTCAAAAATAAAATTGTATTAAAATATCTTCTGGGTTGGATCGTAATGACAAGCAATGAGAAGGATGGGACTGAAACTTTTTTCTACCCACACACCATCACATGTAAAAAGGTAGTTCCACATGATCTTACTCTGGTGATTACAAAGTGTAACGACTTTAAGAAAGAACTCAATAAAAATGTAAACGTTTTTTAATCAGTTTAAACATATAATAAATTGATGTAGTCAATCAAGCCATACAGCCAAAGGAAGTACATTAGTCAGTGCAAGTTAGCAGCAAAAGAGTGATTTAGACGAAGTAAATATATATAAAAATAAAAAAATCCACATAAACATCAGAATCGGCTGACTTGAACTCAGTGATAAACCTAGTTTCAACAGGATCAAGTCAGCATTGCACTAAAATCATTATATTTGAAGCAGAATCACTCATCCTTGACATACAGTTTTCCTTCTAGTTCTTATATCCCAGCCCAAATTATATCGTGTGCCATTAAACAACACTCACTTGGGAACATATGCAAAGAGGTTATCTCTGCGTAATAATCAAAACCAATAATATTTTTCCAGTTCTATTGTCCATCGAACAGAACCAAGCAGAAGTGATAGGATAGAATGAACACAAACTATTTTACATGCCTGCCATATATTTGAACAGTTTCCACCATCTAAAGATGTCTAACCTTCTGCCAACGGGGGCAATACGCATGAGCTGATCAGTTGGTGGTTCAGTGGCCAAAGCAAGTGCACCAAGAGTATCCATGATAAGATTAACCCAAAGAAGCTGTACAAAGAAAAATAAAAGAACAAAATACAACATCAACCAATAAAGACTCAACCACATGGGAAGAGATAGAAAGAGAGGCGTGACAAACCTGTACTGCATTTAATGGGACATCTCCAGCTGAAACTGCTGCCACGACATTAATTACAAGAGCAGCAACGTTTACTGTGAGCTGGAACTGCATAAATTTCTGAATATTCGCATAAACAGACCTGCCCCATCGGACTACCTGCATTAAGCAGAAAATACGTACATTTGTTGATAATCCTGTATTCGTTAATCCCAATTTTATGATTACTTAAGAACCATCGAACTTAGTTATATAGACTATGGATTAAACAGACACAATTCCAAATAAAAAAGACAATTTCTTCCAAAGAGATTTTCCAAGATCCCAATTCAATTGCAAGAAATATCATTTAATAATAATATTGTAGATCCCTAGATCAATAGATGAATGGCTAGGGTCTAAATTAATGTAGCAGAACAAGGACCACTGCATGGCCTTCAATTACAAATAGTCTATCACACAAATGCTCTTCTAATCGATTCATCGTTCAAAGACGATAATAACCCAAAACAGACATCAGAGAGTTGCCATATTGACCACAGCACCTTCACCCAGTAATTTCAGCAGTTGGCATATACTAGTGAAAATGAAAAAGAAACTAATCAGGAGGGATCGGAAAATAGCCAGTCATATTCACTTCAATTAAAATTTATAACAGACGAAGGAAATGGGTAGGAAGTCAAGAAAAATGAGACATGAGAATACTGTGGTTCGGAAATTATGGCCTACATGGGCAGGAGACCCTTTTACATCTTTTCTATTACATCCTCACTTCCTATTAACAGTCAATGCCCACATATATAATGGGAAATAAAAGAAATTTATGAAATGTGACATTTATGATACAAAGATTTTATGAATCAAATACTCCAACAAATCACAATCCGATGATTCTTTTACACAACCCACTGTCTTTTAAATCAATCCCATGAATTGAGTGATTCATGGAAACTTCAACAGTTTCCATTTAAGTTCAAGCAACAATAACTGAAGTTCAAATTTCTGCTCTGCAGTACCAATGGAACTGCAGGGATTTTTTTGGTTCAAAAGATCAGAACTCACCGAATTGTCAAATATCGTAGCCTGAAAAAAGATCATTGTAAAAACAAGTAACGGTTTAATAACCAGTTTCAGAAAACAAAAAGGGCTAAGAAAGCCAGCAAGATTCATGAACATTTTCATGTTGCAATAAACACCAAAAGCTTGCAATGCACGGCAACACACCTTTACAACCGAGGCAAAATTGTCATCCAATATAACGATATCTGAGCTCTCTTTTGCAACTTCTGTTCCTTGTATACCCATAGCAAGACCAATGTCAGCCTACATTCCAAAAAAAATACCAAATCATGTAATAGGAAATTTACTTAAGTTGCCATATTAATACCATTTCCTAATATCAATTAAGATGAAACTAACTTGAAGGATAAAAAGAAATAAGTTGGAACAGATGGGCAATGGAAGTCCACAACCAGACAACGCACAAACTAGGAAGTACCACAAACGCCCATTGTTTGTGTGCTCCACCGGAGAAACTTTGTGGTTATGGTTGATTTATGAAACCAGAACCAACCAACATAATCAAATCTGAGTATCATGGTTTCCAATGCAGGAGACATCTAAGTGAAATACACCAACATTGGACCATCAGTACCCAAACAAATGCCCATCGAGGCATATATCATTCCACAGATCTCTACCATCAGTCAGGCCATCAAAACTGTATCATACCTCATGTAGTGCAGGAGCATCATTAGTGCCATCTCCAGTTACAGCAACAACATCCCCTCTCTCTCTCAATGCTTTCACAAGAAGCAGCTTATCATTGGGAGAAGACCTCCCCATTACCTATATATCAAATAACTTCCATTTTTGTTCACACTAAATTTGCAAATTCTTAGTTTTCTTATGAGGAAGAACACACAGAATAATTTACAGAAATTATTGCAATAATTCTTCAAACCATACCAATATCCCCTCAGCCTCTTTTTTCCTTTCTTCTTCTGATAATGCACGAAATACCTTCCCTTCTATAAGATTTCTTTCGGTAGCATCTGCATCTGACTCTAGAATCCCACATTCTAATGCTATTGCTTTAGCTGTTTGGAGATTGTCACCAGTAACCATTCGCACCTATTCAAATGAAATTTTCTTTCCAGCCAAGTGAGACAGAAATCACAGAATACAAGATCAAATAAAATGAAACAAACTGCAAGACAAGTTTGCACATAAAACATCATGGTATTGAATCAATTCCCAATCTGTTATTCATAAAGATGGGTACCAGAACACCTCCAACAGCCCCCCCCCCCCAAACAAAAAAAAAAAAGGTGGTGAAAAAGATGTTGCATCCAAACTCTCAAAAATTATATGTTGTATCCACACTCCCAAAAATTATTCTTGTGGCCAATACATATTGCACCTAAGAAAAAATAAAAAATAAAAATACACATGATTGGCAAGAACACGTTCACTTGAGGGAGAAAGCATAAGATTGTCAATGAGATATAAGCATTAGCCTTTACCGACAGCTCAAAGCATAATTTATGAATTACAGCTAAAAATTATTGGCCCTAAAATTTGTGGTGTGATTATGATATTCCTTTTGATGATAACAAAACAAATATGATAATTAATGTGAAATTTTTTCATGAATTAGATATTGATTATTTCATACTACAATAATCTTACTTGAATGTTTTTTGAAGGATTTGAATGTTATTTTGCAGGACTTTCAAGGAGGAATTGATGACTTCTAACCAATAAACCTTGATTAAATTGAATCCTAAAAGAGGTGTAACACCAGGATGGAAGATGTTGACAACTTCTGGATGGTAAATAGAAGATCGTGTTCAAGTATAGAAGGTGTCAACACAATTAGATAGGATACTCTCCAGCAGAATGGTGTCAACACCAAGGTCGAGAATCGGCAGAAATTAGGAAAGAGATTTCCAAAATATTTTTGAAGATCAAATCTTGCAAAAAGAGTATCTATCACTCAACAAACGTACCGTGTATTGAAGATCATCCATAGAAGAAGGTTGGAGATTGTAAAAGGACAAGAACCAAAGGATCAAAGATCCAGGTTGTGGAAACTAGATAAAATTAAGGAAGACTTCACACACCCAACTGGGTTCATGTGTGTCAATTCATACAAATACAAAGATGACTGTACACATTCAAAGGTGACTATACACATCGCAAATGGTCTAGGTACATCCTATACATTAATAATTTACATTAATATACATTAACACTATATATTAATATACATTAACACTCCCCCTCAAGTTAGAGCATATACATTATATGTTCCAAACTTGTTATAAATATATTTTACTCTAACTCCCCCTAGAGTTTAGTAAATAAATCGGCCAATTAGTCTTCAATTTTGACATGATTCGTCTTGATGATATTTTGCAAGATCTTTTTTCTGACAAAGTAACAATCAACTTCAATATGCTTAGTCCGCTTATGGAACACTGGATCAGAGGCTATGTAGACAACCGCTTGATTATCACAAAACAGTTCCGTAGGCTGTAATCCAGAGACTTCCAATTCTGTTAACATATAAAGAATCCAAATCAATTCACAAGATGTATGTGCCATGACCCGATATTCTAACTCTGCACTAGATCTACCCACCATAGTTTGTTTTTTACTTTTCGAAGACACCAGATTTCCTCCCATAAAGACACAATATTCTGTAGTGGATCATCTATCCGATCAAGAACTGGCCCAATCTGTATCTGTGCAACCTTGGGCAAGATTATGACCATTATCTTTATACAACAAATCACATCCCTGGTACACCTTTTAGATATCTCAAAATGTGAGTAAACGTATCCTAATGACTAGAATGAGGTGCATCAAGAAATTGACTAACTACAGTTGTAGCAAATGAAATATCTAGCTGTGTCACTGTTAGATAGTTGAATTTTCCGACTAATCTGCGATACCTCCCAAAATCATTCAATAACTATTCTTTATCTGCCAGCAATTTTGCATTAGGATCCATTGAAGTATCAATTGATTTGGCGCCCAACATGCCAGTTCCGTTAGCAAATCAAGTACATATTTTCTCTGATAAAGAGCAATTCCCTTACGTGATCTCCTAATGTAAATTCCCAAAAAATATTTCAAGAACCCCATGTCTTTGGTATTGAACTTAGCTTGGAAAAACAGCTTTAGATCATAAATACCTCGTTCATCACCTCCTATGATCACAATATCATCTACATAAACTAGCAACCAGATTTTTCCTCGGGAAGAATGACGGTAAAAAATGGCGTGATCAACACCACATCAAATCAATCCAAAATCTATCACAACAGTGCCAAATCTTCCAAATCAAGCTCGAGATGATTGTTTTAGGCCATACAATGCTTTTTTTTGAATTTGTACACTAAGCCAGACTCCCTAAGCAATAGATTCAGGAAGTTGCTCCGCATATACTTCCTCAGTAAAATTACCATGAAGAAATGTATTTTTAACATCCAGCTAATGTAGTGGCCAGTGAAATATAGCAGCAAGTGAAATGAAAAGCCGAGTAGATGTGATTATGGCCATAAGAGAGAAAATCTCCGAAAAATCCAATCCATAGATCTGAGTGTATCCTTTGGCAACAAGTTGTGCTTTCAACTAATCAACAGAACCATCCGGTTGGACTTTGACATTGTACACCCATTGACAGCCAATGATTGACTTTCTAGGGAGGAGAACAACCAAATCCCAAGTATCATTGGTTTGAAGAGCAAACATTTCTTCCTCCATGACAACAAACGATTTAGAATGAGATAATGATTCAGTGGACAAAGAAGTAACAAAGGCATGATAAGGAGGAGATAAGGCATCGTAGGAAACAAAATTAGAAATGGGATGAGAAGTGCAAGTTCGGGTACCTTTTCGAAACGCAATAGAAAGATCAAGGCCATTGATGTCAGGCTCAGGAGTAGGATCTGAAGAAAACATGGGAGAAGATGGAGAGGCTGAAGCATTAGGGGAAGATTCTGAAGCTGCCTATCGTCTGGTACAAACCTACAAATTAGGACGAGAAAGACGAAAACAAACAATCATAGGCAAAAGAAATTTTTCATTCAAATCAGACAGGGATGAAGAATCAGAAAAAAAAAAAAAAAAAAAAAAAGAGTAATTCTCAAAGAATGAGACATCAACACATACAAAGTATTGATGTAAAGAAGGACTATAACATCGATATCCTTTCTGCAACCTAGAATATCCAAGAATACACATTTAAGAGCACGAAGATCAAGTTTATCAGTGCTACTATCAAACTGATGGACAAAAGCACCTGGCTGTTTTAACAAGATGCAAGTTCTCCTTCTACAAATTTCATTCTGTTGTGGAGTACGAGGACAAGAAGACTGATGAAGCATGCCAAAAGAGGACATAAAATCAATGAAAGATCTAGAAAAATATTCTATGGCATTGTCACTAAGAAGAATTTTGATAGTCACATCAAATTGGATTTTAATTTCAGCACAAAAAGATTGAAAGATAGACAATAACTAAGAACAATCTTTCCTTATATAAACTGATGCAAGTCTGGAGAAATAATCAATAAAAGTAACAAAATATTAAAATCCCAACTTTGAAATAATACAACTCAGTCCCCATACATTTGAATGGACAAAATGAAAAGGACTTAAGGATCTACTATTGACTCCAGGACTGAAGGAAGCACGATAATTTTTCTAACTGACAAGACTCACAATCCAAAGACTAAAGTTGAGGCAACTAGGAACCATGAATTTTAACCAGTCAAGAGATGGATGACCAAGACGACAGTGAATCTCTAATGGAGAAGTGGCTGCAGAACAGGTGATAAATGAAGAGGAAGACGAGCCAACCATATAATAAAGCCCCCCAGCTTCATGCCCTTCTCCAATCTTCTTTCTTGTCTGCAAATCCTGAATGATCACAGAATCAGGAAAGAAAATCATTGAACAATTTAGTTGTTTGGTGACTTTACTGACAAATAAGAGATTAACGGACAGAGATGGAGCATATCAAATAGAAGATAAGATCAAATCAGAAGATGGACAAGTTTTATTGATATCCTTCACTGAATTAGATGAACCATTAACTGTGGTAACATTAGAGATAGGAAAGCACTGAATATCAGAGAATAATGAAGAGGTACCAGACATATGGTCGAAGGACCAGAATCAATGACCCAAGAGACATGTGAAGAGGTAGACTCACAAGTGGTAGAATTACATCGATGAGCCAAAGAAGCTATGGGGAGATACTTGATAAGCCGTTTAACATTGAAGGAATTTGGCATATTCATCTCCTAAAATAGCCACTGTAGATGACATAGCATTCTCACTGTTACTGGACTTCTCTGTAGACATTGGTACATCAGACAACGCTGCATGAGTCATATGGGGTTGCCTTCCATGAAGGTCCCAGCAATTTTCTCGAATATGTCCAACACGACCACAATTGGAGCATTTAGGTCTTGTAATACGTCCTCTGCAACCGTGACCACGACCCCCATGAGTCCCACGATCACCAGATGATTAAGAAATCCAAGATATAGAGTTCTAATTATCTAAGGGTGTCTGACTAATGAGTGCAGATTGTATAGCATCTGTAGTAGCAGATGAGTCACGAGAGGCAGCTCGCATAACTCGAGAGTATTTTTCTGCAACTGATGGAAGAGAAGCTCTACTCAGAATTTGGGCTTTAACAGGCTCAAATTCAAGATCCAATCCTGCAAGAAATAAAAGTACAACCATTCGTTCTCTTTGCTCCTGCATCACACTGACATCTGTGGACAACGGCCGAAAGGAATTAAGCTCTTCATGAACACGTTTAAAGGAAACAAAGTATTCAATGCCTGGTCTATCGAACTATTGCAGCTAAAAGAACTCCAGTGACAAATTATACATGCGGGTGAGATCGCTAGAAAACAATAAACGAATGTATTCCCATATCTCCTTACATGTATCAAGATGAGTGCACATGTATGCAACATTGGGTTCAATGGAGCTCCATAATAAGTTAACCATGGGAGCATCTTCTTGCACCCAAGCATCATAAGTAGAATCAATTTTAGAAGGCCCAAACTTAGTCAAATGCCTCTGTTTACCATACCCAGTAAATGAATTTATATAGCTTTGGACTACTAGATATAGTTAGTTCTATTCAATTTCCTAGTGGTTAACTGTGGAGGCATAGGAATTGAACCACTAACCATTTTTTGTTCATTAGACATATCAAAAGTCGTGAAAAACTGAGCACAAAATCACCTGAACTATACCAGAACACTGACCAGAGAACTATTGAGAGATGGGAAAGACAAAAGTTGTCCAAACAGTGTGTAACAGGTACTAGGAGGATCACATGAGGGAGGAGAGAAGATTGTAAAGAAGGCCGGAGGTCTACCAAAGTCCAACGCGCTTTCAGGCACGGCTTTAGTGACGGCGCGTGAGGCCCACATGCGGAGGTATGGGTGGTGCATGATAGCGCGTGTCTTGCTTGCCGGTGACGATACTCTTCCGACGACATTCACCCTTCTCCGGTGACTGTACAGGTATGATTGGGCTAGAAAACCAAAGCTTGATAATGGACTTTGGTGGATTCAAGTTTCATTGGAGTAAACTCCAGCTATTGAACATTGCAACCACAGAAAAAGTAGTTCTCTAAACTTGTATGGACACACAGAACCTAGAAGGATTTGTTATGCTCTGATACCATGTAGAAACTCGATAAACTTAAGAAGAACTTCACACACCTAACTGCGTTCAAGTGTGTCAATTTATACATATACACAGATGACTATACACATTCAAAGGGTGACTATATACATCCCAAACGGTCTAGGTATATCCTATACATTAATGCTACACATTAATATACATTAGCAAAGGTGATCTCTTTTATCAAGTGTGAAAATTCCCAAATCCTTGATTTTCTAGGATACCACAACTGGAATATCAAAATTAGGATTTGAGAGGTGTGTCTTTCTCATCTCCTTTTCATTATATTTCTATGTTGAATTACAATTGAAATAGGAAGGACAGCTAATCAAGGCTATCTCCAAGGAAGGAAATAATAAATTAGCAATAAATATAATATTCCCTAACATAAATAAAATATTCTCTAACATGCCCCCTCAAGCTAGGGCATACAAATCAAAAATGTCTAGCTTGGAAAGTAAAATCTGAAAGATAGAATGAGACCACAGCTTAGTAAGAAGATTAGCCAATTGTGATGAAGATCTCACAAAGGGAGCACAATTGTTTGCGAATTAATAAATCACCAATGAAGTGACAATCAACTTCAATATGCATAGTGTGCTCATGAAACACTGAATTATTTGCAATGAAAATGGTGGCCTGAGTATCACAGTGTATAGGCATAGGATTTGGGAGATCAATTCCAAAGTCGCGTAAGAGAGATTGAACCTGGAGCATTTCAAAGGCAATATGAGCCATAGCATGATACTCAACTTCTACACTAGATAAGGCATCAACTTAATGTTTCTTAATCCACCAAGTAACCAAATTGCCACCAATAAATGTTTGGTAACCCGAAGTTGAACGCCGATCAGTTTAGTTTCAAGCCAATTAGCATGGCTATAATCAGTGATAAATAAAGAGGAAGAAGGTTGATATAGAAGATCATGAGCAAGAGACCGCTTCAGATATCGTAGAATCGGCAAACAGCTTCAAAATGAGGAAGAGGACTATGCATGAATTGGCTAACCACCCCCATTGCATAGGTGATTGCTAGATGAATAAAAGTACAATAGATGAGCTTCCCTACAAGGCGTCGAAACGACCCACATCAGAAAAGATCTCTCCCGAAGTAGCATTAATTTAGTAAAAGAGTCCATAGGAGTATCAATAGGACGAGCACCTAGAAGGCCAGTTTCAGAGTGTATATCTAGAACATACTTATGTTGACAGAGTGAAATACCAAAGCGCGTATACCCAGCATCAAAAAGGACAGAGCTGACACAATCAAACTAAGCCCGATGAGACTGTTTAGGACATACAAAGCACGCAGTGAGCGACACACAAGATGCTCATTATCAAGGATGCTATAACTAGAGGGCTAATCCATACAGACTTCTTCTTGAAGCTCACCATAAAGAAGGGTATTCTTAATATCAAACTGATGTAAAGGCCACAAACGGCTAACAGCAATAGCATGAAGAATTCGGATTGAACTCAGGCGAGTAACGGTTGAGAATGTCTCAGAGTAGTCAATACTGTATGTCTGAGTATACTCTTTGGAAACTAGCCGACCCTTAAGACGCTCAACAGATCCATTGACAAGATATTTAACAGTATAAACCCAGCAATAGCCAACAATTTGTTTTCCAATGAGAATGGGAGTGAGTTCCCACGTCTAATTTTGATAAAAAACATGCATTTCTTCATCCATTGCGTGATTCCATCCTATAATTGATAAGGCCTGTTTATAAGACATAAGAACAGGAACAGAAGACAAGACACATACAAAAGAGGACATAGAAGAGGAAAGGTGGTACGAAACAAAATTAGCAATAGGATGTTCAGTGCAAGTACACCTACCTTTCCGTAAAGCAACAGGCAAGTTAGAAGGAGAAGCAGGTACCTCAAACGTAGAAGAAGAATCATTCAAGGAAGGAAGGATCACCCTCCTATCAGGATCATGCTAATACACCCTTAGCAAAGAAGCAATGGAAGGAACAGTAAGAGCAATGGAAGGACCGATAAGAGCAATGGTAGGACTCTCCGGTTGAGGGGGGTGTTAGTAGTGTTTAAGTCAGGGGATGAAGGCTGAGACAAAGAGAGGACATGGGAGCAGAAAGAGTAGGAGAAGATGGCCCCCCCAAAAAAAAAGCTAGAAATAAGATCAGCTAACAAATTATCACCCTCGAAAGAAAAGAAGGTGGTGGATTCAAAAAAGGTGACATCAACGCTTACAAAATAGAGATGAGATTCAAGATGATAAAACTGATATCCTTTGTGTGTGAGAATACCCCCACGAAAAGACACTTATGAGAACAAAGTGATAATTTATATTGACCTGGATCAAGGATATGAATGAAGGCTACACAACCAAAAATTCAAGAAGGAAGAGGAAAGGGTGACCAACCAAGATAAATGATAAAAAAGGGAGATTGGTTTGACAAGACAGGTGTAGGGACTCTATTAACAAGATAACCTGTTGTGAGAACAGCATCTGCCCAAAAATGTTTAGGAATATGCATTTGAAACATTAAAGTGCATGTAACATCTAACACAAGACGATATTTACGCTCAGCAACACCATTTTGTTGAGAAAGAGCAGGTTGTTTGACGAATAAATTCCCTTTTCAAGACAAAAGTCGTCAACTACAAATTGAATGTATTCCATAGCATTATTAGATCGAAGAATTTTGATTTTCTTATCAAACTAATTAAAATTTCATTATAGGAATGAGAAATGATAGAAGGTAACTTGGTCCTTTGTTTCATTTAAAAAAAAAAAAAAGGCCAAGTTATACGAGAAAAATCATCAATAAATAAAAAATAAAAAAAAAACCATTGACACTCTTAACCGGGAGGGTCCCCAAACATCCGTATGAACGACAGCAAAGGACTCAGACTCAAGATATTAAGACGACTACGAAAATTATTGTAGTGATGTTTCCCAAATTAAGAAGCCTCACATTCTAAACTAGGTACAAGACTCAAATTTGGAACAATAAGCTTTAATCTTGCTAAGGATAGATGACTTAAACGACGATGCCACTGAAGAGGAGAGATAACAGTGAGGAGAGCAGTAGAAGATAAGTGTTCTAGAGGGCAATCAACATCGAGATAGTAAAGGCCATCCTTCTCATCTCCCCTTTATTATATTTATAATGTTGAATTATAATCGAAATAGGAAGGACAACTAATCAAGGTTGTCTCCAAGAAAGGAAATAATAAATTAGCAATAAATATAATATTCCCTAGCATAAATAAAATATTCTGCTACAACCACTTTAGCAATTAGGATCTTTGATTAGTCTGTTTTCTATTTTGTAGTTTCCTAATTTTGTGTTAGTTGATTTCTGTTACCTAGAATAGTGAGAGGAGTTTTCCCCCCTTTATTATATACTGTGATTTCTGTTACCTAGAATAGTGAGAGTGAGTTCCCCCCCTTTCATTATATACTGGCTCTATTTTGTAGTTTCTTGATTTCCAGGCATACGATCTAAGGCACTAAAGTTAGGGATCTAGGATGCAGGAGGACATGTAGAAAGACAAGTAACAAGATTTCCTCTTTGTGCAAGAAGGGTAGTGGTGGGGAACATAGAATATTCCGCGTCAAAGGTTGTTAGTAGAAATTGTTGTCTATTAGTAGAAATTGTTGTTTCAGAGGTTGTTTGTGTCATATGAGTTGACTTACCAGGTAATGTTCGACATTTCTCACAAAGATGTCCAATCTTTCCTCAATATCCTAAGTGTGTCTCCAAAGTTATGACTTGTAATTAAGTCAATACCTAGTTTCATCTATCAATGCGATATCATTTGCAAACAACATACACAAAGGAATCTCATCTTGAATATGGTTAGTAAACTCGTCCATAACCAAAGTGAAAGATAACAGCTTAAACAAATTATAGTATATAACTATAAAACAGAATATAATTTATTCACTCACTCTCAATTCGCTCTTTGTAACACACAACAAACTATAGCATAAAAGGCACATCCAATGCCACATTGGTTGATACATCGATTTAAGAAGAAAAACATCGATAAGCCATATATCAAGGAGATCGGTACCGTGACAAAAAATTTTGACCCACACACCAATTTAAGAAGAAAAGAAAAAGCTAAATGGTGCTAATAAAGAAAACAGTCCCCAACAAGCAAAACTTATAGGTCCTCCAAAAAAAATTATAAAACACCAAAAACAGGAAGATCCTGGTTACATAGCTTATGCTTTAGCGATACTTTAGTTTATAGTAGGCACGATAAGATTAGTTTGCGTACAAAGCACATCACTACTCAAAAAAAAAAAAAAAAGAGACAAATAAACGAAGAAAATAGTGGTTCAAACTTTTGTGCATGATTAATAACAAGGATTAAAACATGAACAAATACCTTAACACCTGCATCTTTACATAACTGGACTGCATCCTTCACACCTGGCCGACAAGGATCCTGCACAATAAAACAAACGTTTTAATATGACTGGCATCTTATTTTAAGTTGTTTCATTAACCTTGTTATCCATTATTGCAATATTTTAGGTTTCTTGGATACTATGCACATTATTACAAGAAAATTAGGAACAATTCCGTGTAAAAGTTCAATGGGTAGCATGCCTCAACTCATATTCAAAATAAGTATATTTATGAATGGTAAAGAGTGCTGCTTAATCCTTCTATAATTAGTCCACAGTCCTTGCCATACTATAAATATTATTAGTTAGAAGCTATCAAAACTGAATCAGTATCTTAAAATAAATATATAATACTAATATAATACTAATATATAATAGTAATATATAATACTATAATCTATAGTACTAATATTTTGAAAATATAATCATTTTGTTGACAAAATTAGTCTATTAAAAACCAAATGTAGGCAGCAAAATACAATTATACCTTTAGACCAAGAATGGCTAGTAAAACAAGATCATTCTCAGGTATTTCCCAATGGGCAAGTTCCTCCTCATCAGTTGGAACATTTTCAATTTCATAAGATCTATAAGCAAATGCAACACAACGCAAGCTTCGTGCAGCCATATCTTCAATTGATCCTTTAAATAATGTCACCTGCAGACAAGGAATGTTCCATATTAAAAAAACCGAGGTTGAAGATTTTTATGCATTAGTAATTTGGATGAACTTACATTGTGTGTATAATTTTTCATATCAAATTTTTTAACAACAGTTAAACCCTTTCAATAATTGCAATTTTTTTCATATTTAGACACACGATATTAGCCCAAATTGAAATTGAACCAATAAATAAAAATTAAAATGAATAGATTAAAACCAATAAATAAAAATTAAAACAAAGGAAGACCAGCAGGAAAGAAGAGTAAATCAAGAATTTTATTAAAAAAAAAAGTTCAAGAAAACATTTTGACTCTAACAAATGGCTTTAACCATTCAACTAGCAATGCCAACCAATGTTTGATCTGAAAAAAAAAACAAAAATAAAAAAAAAATAAAAAAAGGACTAAAATTGCAAACCTTATCTTCATCCATTGGTATCAAGTCAGCATTCATATCAATATATCTTGTGCATGAATCCAAGACTATTTCAGCAGCACCTTTCCAATGTATATGAATTTGAGAATTGGGCTGTTAAAAAAACAAAGGAATTTCATAAGCTGCAGCATTCTTCTAATGGTGGAAAGACAAAATAAAAATGATATGATCATATGCTTAGCCCCTGATACATCAAGAATTCCTGCATAATGTTTCAACAAGATGAATATTCATTTTCCGGAGGAAGAAGAATCGAATAAAATAGCCAGATCAAAGAATGAGCTCGCAGCATACATGTCCCGTGTGGGATTTGCGAAGGCTACTCTCTAGCCAAATTGATTAATTGTGCAATCTTGAAATTAAGCCTCAACATTAATAACGATTAAGAATGCCACTTATTGGCCTTACTTTCAGATGCTAGATTCTTGTTTGATAGTTCTTGATATGATAAAATTTGAATGCATAAACACAATAGTCGACCACCATTTAATTCATCCAAAAAACAAAAAAAAAAAAAAAGAATATTGACCACCATTTAATACACCATATAAATGTGCACAATCTTGAAATTAAGCCTCAACATTAAAACGATTTCCACTTATCATCCTTATTTTTAGATGCCCGATTCTTGTTTGATAATTCTTGACATGATAAAATTTGAATGCATAAACACAATAACCGACCACCATTTAATTCATCAAAAAAAAAAAAAAAAGAATAGTTGACCACCATTTAAGACACCATATAAATGCATTGATTGGAAGGAAAGGTAAATAAATGGATTCCCAGCTTTATGATTGTAGTGCTTAACCAAAAACAAATTCTAAAGTTTTATTATAACAATCAAATTAAAGTTTTCAATCAGGTCGTCGGTAGTTATCAAGAATTTGGTCTATATCTGGTAAATGATGAGTTTTCAAGAGGTAACCAAAATGAATAAATTAATCATTCTAAGAAAGACCAAGTTGAGTTGAGTTAACCAACCTATCTTCCAAAGTCATTAGAATACTTCTTCAATAGCATAAATAAAAGTGTAAGGTTAATGGAATTTGAGGAATTGAACTGCTTTATATTTCAAATTATCTAAGTACATATCTATAGATGTACAGCGACCGACCTAGTTTTCCTAGGATTTATATTAATACCTATATATGAATCTACAAAGACATGAATCCTCATTTATGTTAACAAAAAGGATATATGAAAAGAGAAGGAAATCGTAAAGAGATGAGTGATTTACTAAATGGCTTAATACCCAATTCGATTGCCTTTGATATGTGTTTATAGTAATTTGTACAAATTAGATACATCATCCCTAGACTAGATACATCATCCCTAGACTAGATGCATAAATACAAAGATACATGAATGACAAAGGTACATGAATGCACAGATACATGAATATGCATTAATACTCCCCCTTAAGCTAGATTATATATATCTATTAGGTTTATTTTTGTAATTGGCAAATTAGTGAGCAAAACAATGATTTCAAACTTGTAGCTTTAGGTATTTGGCCAAGGTGTCAAAATATAGGTTTGAAGGTTTTTTGGAAAATTTCCTAATATGAGGTTGAAGACACTTTAAGAGAAGTTTCCTAATGCGAGGTTGAAAATACTTTAAGAAAGATTTCCTAATGTTCAAGGAGATTGAAAAGTTTCCTAAAAGATTTTGGAAACAGAAAACTATACAATCTTATGTAGGACTACTCTATAAATAAGGACCTTCTCCTAGAGTCTTGGAGCACATCCAGAGAGAGAGAGAATTTGTGAGCTAATAATTAACCTCTCAACTTAGCCACGATAGTTTTTAACTATCAAACTTCTTGTGTGCGGGTTGTTCAAAAGAGTTTGAAGGCGTGAGCATGATCCTCATCAAGTGCGGGTATAGATTCTTCTTCATGTGTTGGAGAAGGCATCTACTGTGAATAGGTGCGGTAGAGTTGGAAGAGTAGACTATGTATACTACCATGGTCCTCCTTGTAATCAATTGTGTATAGTAAAAATTTTGGTGCAGCCTGAGTTTTTTTATTCCTTAATTGCGAAGGTTTTTCCTTGTTAATTCTTTATATTCAATCTCTTTTATTTTTCCACACTTTAAGATTGTGTTTGATTGCTTGGTAATCCATAAGTAGAAAAAGGCAAAATTTCAATGTCATATGTTCTAAGCTTGTTACAAATAAACCTTACCCGAGGTCCCCCAAGCTTTAGTAAGCAAATCAGTAAATTGATTTTCAGAATTCACATGATCAATTTTGATCACATTTTGTAGAATCGTTTCTCCAACACAACGGCAATCAACCTCAATATGTTTAGTCCTCTCATGAAATATTAGATTAGAGGCAATATGAACCGCATTATCACATGGTAACCCCATAGGCTATAAATGATGAACTCCTAATCCTTTTGACTTGTTTTGTATCAGAATCAACTCACAAGATGTGTGCTCCATGGTTCGATATTCTGACTCGGCACTTAGCCGTGCTAATACTATCTTCTTTTTACTCTTCTAGGATACCACATTATTTCCAACAAAGATGCAATACCCAGTAATAGATCATCTATCTAATAATGACTCAGCTCAGTCTACATCGATCTACTCTTGAACTAAAGTGTGTCCACTTTCCTTGTACAATAAGCCTTTACCTAGTGTACCTTTCAGATATCTCAAAATCCAGACATCTTAATGAATACTACAAGGTGATTCTAAGAACTGACTAATCACACTCGTGGCAAATGATATATCAGGTCTAGTGATTGTCAAGTAGTTTACCTTCCCAACTAATCTCTAATACTAGCTTGGATCATGTAACAACTCTCATTTATCAGCAACCACCTTCGTATTTGGATCCATTAAAGTGTCTATGGGTTTAGAACTTAACATACCCATCTCAGTCAACAAATTAAGAACATATTTACTTTGAGAGGGAGAAATACAAATATATGACCGGGCAACCTCAATTCTCAAGAAGCATTTCAATAGACCAAAAACCTTGGTTCTAAACTTACTTTGAAGAAACAACTTCAAATCAGTGACATCCTCTAAATCATCACATGTGATAACTATATCATCTATATAAACGAAAGGCCAACTCCTTCTTTTGGAAGAATGATGCTAGAATACACTAAATGATCAACTCCACAACGAACTAGACCAAATTCAGTAACAACAGTGTAAAACCCATCAAATCATGCCCAACAAAACTGTTTCAGGCCATATAAAGATTTCTGCAGCTTACAAACTAACCCAGACTTCCCCTGAACAACAAACCTAAGAGGTTGCTCTATAGAAACCTCCTCAGCAAGGTCACTATAAAGAAAGGCATCTTTCACATCACGTTGGTGGAGAAACCAATGATATATTGCAACTAGAGAGAAAAAGATGAACAGAGCTAATTTTAGCAGAAGGACAAAATGTCTCAACGAAATCCAAACCATAAACTTGGGTGTATCCATTTGCGACTAGATGTGCATTTAAATTGTTCACATTATCATCAGGATGAACCTTGACACTATATGCCCAATGCTAACCAACCACTAACTTATCGGGAGGAAGAGCAACAAGTTCCCAAGTATCATTGGATTGAAGAGCAGACATCTCATCTTCCATAGTAGAACACCATCCAAGCTGATAAAGTGCTTCAGAAACAAAGCTAGGAATGGAGATGGAGGATAAAGATGTAACTAATGAACGATATTACGGTAATAATGCATCATAAGACACAAAATTAAAGATAGGATGAGAGGTGCAAGGACATTTACCCTTTCGAAGAGCAACAGGAACATTTAAATCACATATAGGAGCAGAGGACATGGGAGGAGCTTGTGAAAGAGCACAGGAAGCAAGAGGTAGAGTGGTCACTGCTTGACGTCGAGTTTATACTTACAAATTAGGATGAGACAAATGACTAGATAGACTCAGAGGAGTATGGTAATTGATAGACTCAACTTGGATAAGAGGAAAAAGAAGACACTCATCAAAGATAAACTGAGACTGACGCTAAGAAAAATATGGGATGTACTCAAAGAAAGTAACATCAGCACAGATAAAGAAGCGGTTAAGTGAAGAACTGTAACATCAATAACCCTTTCGTAACCAAGAGTACCCTAAAAAGATACATTTATACGCACGGGCATCCAATTTATCAGCCCCAGGAGCAAACTGATGGACAAATAAAACACACCCAACAATATGAGATGGAAGAAAAAATGATGGTTTAGGGAATAACGCAAAATGAAGGGTTAGTCCCTTGATAACAGAAGAAGGCATGTGATTGATTAAATAACATGTAGTTGAAATAGCATCACTCCAAAAGATTTAGGGAATATTCATTTGAAAAGTAGACAACAAGCTATTTTAATAAGATGCAAATTCTTTCTCTTAGCAACCCCATTTTATTGTGGTGTATGGGAATAAAAAGATTGATGGAGCATACCAGAAAAGGTCATAAAATCAATAAAAGATTAAGAAAAATATTCTTTTGCATTATCACTACAAAGAATTCACATAGGCACATCAAACTAGGAATTAATTTCAGCACAAAAAGTTTAAAAATAGAAAATAGCTCAGATCAATTTTTTGTTAAATCAATCCACATAATTCTTGAAAAATCATCCACAAAAGTGACAAAATAAAGAAATCCCAACTATGAAGTAACTCAACTAGGACATGCACTAACGAAAAAGGATTTGATGACCTCATATTGACTTGGGAAGCAAAAGGCACACGATAATGCTTTCCCAACAAACGGGACTCACAATTTAAAGACTGTAAATGATGTAGACAAGGAACCATGGACCTTAGTCTTTCTAAAGAAGGATGACCAACATGACAATGAATTTCTAAAAGGGAAGCTATTGCAGGACAAGCTCAAGGTACCTCTGTATTAAGACAATAGACTCCTCTAGCTTATACCCTTCACCAATCTTCTCCGTTGTCATCACATCCTGAATAAGAATAGAATTAGGAAAGAATGTCACTGACCAATTATAGTGTTTGGTAAGTTTTACTAACAGACATCAAGTTAAAAGAAAAAGGCGAAACATATAGCACTGAAGCTAGAGAAAGAAAAAGGGAAGAAATCACTGTATCAACACAAGAGAAATGGAGGGAATCACTGTACCAACACCACTGAAGGAAGTAATTGACCCCTTAGCTATAGTAAGTGCTGGGAAAGAAGTAGAATATTAAATACCAGAAAATAATGAAATTGCTCCAAACATATGATTTGAAGCACCAGAGCCTATAATCCAAGAGGTAGGAGAATGAGTGGAGAGAGATGTAATAGAATTACATTGATGAGCAAAGGAAGCAAAAGGGAGAGAGGCCCGATGACTTGTTTGATACTGTAGGAGCCTTAAGTACTCTTCTCTAGAAAGAGTCACAGTCTATGGATGCTCATTGGTAGTAGATACTGTGGTAGAGGTACCAATAGATTTTGACTCCATTGATGTTGCAAGTATACTGAAGTTGTAATTGATGAGGCAAAGATGATGGCGACTGATGAAGGTGAGGCCGACAAAGACTAATGTAGATTGAGACTAACAATGATGAAGAAAATTTATGACTAGTGATTTACAACAGAAGGCTTTTACAGGCAATTGACTGGTTACATTTATAGTTGTCGGCTAGTGGAGACTTCGATCTTTGATTGTGGAGACTATCACAATCGCAATTCTCGTCAAGTAGATTGGACTTCGATGTTCGACTAGAGTGATCATTGTCAACTTTAACTAGCAATCGTTGACTTCGGCTAGTGACTGGATTTTGACTATGGTAACCGTTGACTTCGATCTTTGACTGGACTTAAAGCGAGGACATTGGTGACTTAGAAAAACATCGCCAATGACTGTCATTAGGGTTTTTTCATTATTATTCTAGGACCATTGTTTTGATACCATGTAAAGAGATGAGTGATTTGCTGAATGCTTTGACACCCAAGGGTTGTCTCTGATATGTATTTAGTTTGTGTTTGTTTGCCGTATTGTTTTGGGGGATTAAACTATTTTTGAACATCTTGATTTTAATTCTGTGTTTGGTTTGCAACATTAGAACTCCAGACTCCACTACATATCCCTGAATTTTCTTACCGCAAAAATCTTTAGGTTCAAAATTATTTCCTATCACATCTCATGTCAAATTACATTTTTTATCCTACTTTATATATCATCAATCAAACATAAAAAAAAAAAAAAAAAAAATCCCACATAAAAAATTAATCCCATGTTATATCCAATCTCATCTATTTTCCATGGTATTACTTATAACTCATCATTCAACCCCCAAAATCAAACATAGCCTTATAGTAATCTATACAAATTAGATACAAATTAGATACATTAACAATCAAAAACAAGTCATCTAAAATCTGAAAATTCGTTCATTAACCTGTTCACTAAAGTATTGGAGTGATCTAGAAATTTATTTATACAAAGATTGGAACATATGATATAAATGCTCCATGTTGAGGGGGCAGTGCTAACGTTATAAAAGTAATTAATTTCATTATACAGGGATAATTTAGTATGTACATATCTACCCTATTAGTATAAATATAACACACAATTCTAATTGGGTGTCAAGTCATTCAGTTAGCCTAGAACCTTTACAAATATGGAGTAATATCAAGACTCTTTAGTTTCTTAGAAAAATTGAAGGTGTCAAATGGGTTTTTAAGAAGTATGCTGCATTTCCAATGGAATAGTCCTTTTTTCTTCTTCTAGAACAAAGAGACAAAAGAGGTGGTTGGAAGGAGCTAAGGCCTAAAATTATATGGATTTCGACTTTTGGGTGGGGGTTTATTTGCTAGACCTTGCGACTTCTGCATTAGCTATAGCAAAACAATCTTATACTTGGCCTCATATCAATAATCGAAAAAGAAAAAGGAGCAGAAAAGTTTCTAAGGAGGGAGATTAATTGATATAAATTCACATCATTTTTATATCAATGTTCAACTGGACATGTTGCTTCATTTCAGTGTGTGCCATGTGGCCAAGCGATAGAAATGTGTCCTCTAAGTGTCTGGTTTTGAAATATTTAGAAGAAAACAAAAGTATACTGTCAAACAAGTGACAGACACATGCCATAGAATGTCAACACCGAAGTCTTGTTTAGAAGCGTAAGTTCTTCTCTGATATCATTCAACAATATCCATAAAAAAAAGTAATCAAATATTTGATCCAAGTAATCTGCCCATATATGTCGATGCTAATCATGAGAATACGCTAATTTGGAATCTCTCTCATCAGTTATCTGTGGTTTGCACTCATGATCTCCTACACTTTTTCGTCTATTTTTGGTTTTTTATCCAGCATTAATGCTTGAAACAATTAAACCTATGAGATCAAGCCACAACAATAATATAACAGAGTTAAACCACGACAACAAAGAGAGAAAGATTGCACGGAACTTTAAAGCATTGATATCACATAAAACATGCAATCAATCAACATAAAGATAAATCTTGACTGAAAATATGCAGTCTGTTACCAATTTTAGTGCAATTCCTCCACGTTTTTTCTCTGAGTTGAATGGAAAAACGTGTAGAATTGAAGAATTTGACCTGATGACATCAAAATTCATTCCGACCTGCAAAAGGCATCAAAAGAATAAATATTTCCTTGAAAAGAAAGAACATGTTATAATTAAACAACTAAGTAGATAAAAAAGAAAAAGTACATTGATCCCCCATTGGAGAATGGCCTTCTCTGTTGGAGATCCAGAAACCTCTGCATTTTGGCCACCCTATCAATTACCAACCAGATTAAAAAATAATAAATTGGACCTTGTTCAGTCACCAATTATTCCAAAATACAGAATTGTTAAGCTATGGACCCAACAATTAATATCTTAACACACTCCTCATGTAGGACACTAACACGCACATGGACCGAAAAAGACAAACACGCTGAATGAAACAAAGTATACTAACACAAACAGAACAAAGTGCAAAAGGATAAACAGGGAACAAGCATTGTAAATAAAATGCAGGACACGAACACATAACGAGGATTTATTGGTCGTGTTGATGAGGACACATGGCGAGGAAATGTACAATGTCTTGAGAAAATGATTATATTCAATAAAAGAGGCATGGCTATGGATAAATGATGAGAATATAGCATAATACTAACACATTGACATGGCATTTCTCAATCATCAAATTGACATCAAATTTGTGGGCGAATCAGAGTGACGTGGGTGTTCTCCGATGGTCTAGGAATAATGCTTTTCCATTGTTGAGGCGGGATTTCGCTGGAGTTGGGGGAGACGAGAGTTAAGGCAACCCGGAGCAAAACACACACACACACACAAAGAGAGAGAGAGAGAGAGAGAGGGAGAGTCTTAATGGCTTGAATCAGGTGGTAGGTAGATGAGTTGATGCTTGCTTAACGTAGGTAGCAATCACGTGTATTTATAGCGACGATAGTAGCCAATGATTACCTATTCATAAGGGGAACTGATAGGGGTTAAGTATGTTAGAGGGTTGGCTGCTAATAATGAAGTATGTTAGAGGGTTGGCTGTTAATAATGTTCATAATTGTATTATTGTAGCTAGTCTGAGGAATAGGTATTTTTGATAGAAATGACAATTCCTCGGATGTCAGTACGAGATAGGAAGGTCAACGGTACAATGTGCGGTTATGACCCAATGGGAGCTAGACACATGGTTATGGTGGTTGAGGATATTAAATGCAAGTGCGAGTGTATTAAATGTAAGGGCAACTCTCTCCCTCTAGGCTGGTCGAAGTAGTGCCTAGGCGAATCCCTCAACTCTACCTTCCAATCCACTTGTCCCCAGTATTCCCATGTTAAGATGAGTTGTATGTCCCTAGGCCTTGCTCCTACCTTGAGGGGATAGCTAAAAAACGCTATGTGTTTGTTTCCCATGGCACAGTTACCGCGGGGCGTCTATGTCTTGAAAGGTCCCTCTCTTAGCCGCGAGATGGATGTTGTGAAAAGGAAAAGGGGTACTCTAAATAATGTCCCGCAATAGGAGTTCTCCGGGTGATACCCCCGCGGTAAGAGCTTTGGAAGGTGCCCCCGCAGTGGTTGCCCACATGGCACTGGGGAGGGTCTTACGTAGCAATGGGTCTCCTACAAAATTCTCAATCATCAAAATGACATGGCAAGGACATGAATATTTATTTTCATTTATAAAATGAAAATATATGAATTATTCATTTTTTACATGAAAACATTGTTACAATTACGAATAACAAAAAACTTTATCATGTTTACTACTATTATATTAATAAAAGGTTAACCTAGTGTACAAGACCGCATTGTAGGTTATAGAGCAATTTTTATAAGAATGAAGAACCGAATTATACATGTCTACCTTTGAAAAAGGAAATAAAAGCAAGAAAACCTAATGCCTATTTAAGAAGCTCATTCCAAAATAAATTGGAAGCATCTAGACTTCAGGTGTTTCCAAATAAATAGAGATTTAACAGCTACAAATTCATATTGCTTTAGTGTCATTCATTGGCCAAACATTTTTCCTTCAAACTTGTGTAAGAGACCCACATTTGAATCACTTGTATCTAGGTGATACACAAAAGGTTTTCCAACATGTGAAATGCGTTCAAGTCAACTGAACAAAGCTACAAATGAAATGTGAAGTATGTTCAATTAAAAGAAAAACAAAAAATAGTGTGTTAAAAAGAAGAAAATTTTGACAATTGTTGATAATAACTTTGTTGGCTATCAGCGACACCTCTAAACACAAGCAGACTACCGACGAGGTTTGTGTCATTGCTATCTAGCATATCTTTAGGTGCCTGTGCATCCAAAAGTATGAAGCTAGAACAAACAAAATCTAAAGATAAAAATAATGATCTTAAAAGTTCCTCCTCCAATTTTCTTCGAATGTTGCATGATAGAATTTTTTTAAGGACACGACTCTCATTAGACAAAACTAATTCAAAATTGGAACTTACGGAAAAGAATTCCAGAGAATCTCTATCTATCTATGATCAAGTAAGTCAAGCACGCATCTAGTAGAGTGAAGGTACACACAACACATTGTCCATCCATATCATATGCATATTCACTACTTCCAAAATCCATGCAACATAACCATGAACAAACCATCTTCACCGAGCCATAAAACCAAAAAGATGGTATTTATGTTTCTTTGGTCAACATGTGTTAATGATCATATAAGATGACATCCCAATTAAGCAATAATCACAACATTTACGATCTTTTGACTACTAAAAGTTACATTTCTTTTAGAAAATCCTAAGACTTCAGTCCATTTTATCTACAAATTCAAAGGCAACTGTAAAAATATTTCCAAGCAAAAAATCTAAACAAACTCTCTTGAGAAGATTCTTCCAGATAATATATAGGAACTCAAGTCAAGATTAGTGCACACCACCACTAGTCATTCTCCCTTTTTCAACTCCTCAAAATTATAGTCAGTAATGTTTGTTTTATTCAATTCTTAACAAATAAAATAAAATCTAAATGACTAAAAAAACAAGATTAATGACAAGTTTTGACAAAATATGATCAAAGAATAAATAAATGGAGCAATTTAGCCTGCAAGGATCCTATCCAAAGTCAGATAAACAAAGATATCAGAAATTCAAACCTTGAAGCTTGTTAAGACTATATGAAATTATATCAAGATGATTTTAAATTCTATGAAACTAGACAACAAAAATGGCCGACATACCCATGTTAGACACATATAAGACATATTTGTTGGACATGCCAAAATATGTGTCGACTACATCCAATGCAATATAGGGAAAGCATGCGATATGACAAATCCTATTATGTGATAATATTTTTTCCTTCAAATGCAGGTAAGACAATCTTGGGATTGAGCTACCAAAGCTCCTAGAAAGGGCAAACCAGTGCACAAGACTCCTACATTACCATTTTTATACATTGAATTAAGTTTTTAGAGGTATTGAAAGGTTGAATTAGTTTTCTTTCGAAAGAAAACAAACCAAACCAAACTAAACCAAACCTTTTCCTACTAGGTAGGGTCGGTTATATGGATTTGACAAAGCCAATCAAATCCGTTTAGGGTCATATCCTCCATTAGATCCATATATGCAAAGTCTTGTTTAATCGTTTATTTCCAACTTTTCTTAGGTCTCTCTCTTGCTCTCTTACTCCTGGCAATCTCCTTGCATTCACACCTTTTAACCAGTACCTCCGTTGGACGTCTTCTAACATGGCCGAACCATTTTAATCGGTTGTTTCTCGTTTTCTCTTCAATCGGTGCTATTCTTACTTTGTCCCTAATCTCCTCGTTGTTAATCCTATCTCTCCTTCTGATCCCGTACATCCATCTTAGCATTCTCATCTTTACAATTGCCATTTTCTGAACATAATTATGTTTTACAACCCAACACTCTGATCCACATAACAACATCGGTCTTACTACCACCTTATAATACTTTCCTTTCACCTTGGTATTATACAGAAGAATAATACACTAAGGCCTATTCCATGGGAAAAGAGAGATGTTCCATAATTTTCAACTCCTCAAATACAAGGTACAATTGACCTATTTATAGACTAAGGATACTTGTTATATAAGGATGATGAGATATTATCAAATCAAAAGAATCCAATCATATCTCATCAATGATACCTCTCATTATATGCTAAGAAAGTGATTTTAAATATTACGTCAACAATATCTCGTATCTTCAACAATTATATTCAAATATGCAATAAATATAAATTCATAAATATTTTTTTGTATCCCCACTGAATCCATTTACTCCATTTTTTTTTTTCTGGTCAAAATCTCCTTATTCCTCATCCTCAACCGTATTGTTTTTGTAACCCAGGTCCTCATCCATGCTTCTTATGATGAAAACCAAGGAGCCTGGACCAACCATAATTTGAAAATATACTAAGAACAGTCAACACATAGATTGGAAAAAAGAGAAAATCTGCGTCTGTTGCTAAGATATCAACAAAAAACATGCAAATCATAGTGAGAATAACTTCTGTGAAATAAACAGGATACAAATTTATTTCACTCACCTCAGGCACAAATATACTGCCAGTAGTATTCTGTGCAATACCTTCAATAAGCAGAGATTTAACAATAGACGGCAGAACCGACACATTATCAGGAGGCTCAATTTTCTTGCCACCGATGTAGGCCTCAACCACAGCCATCTGTAAAAGAATGAATTTGTAACAAATTGATGACAAGAAATAATTAAATTCCATCTCCCCCCTCCAGAGAAGAAGAAGAAGAAGAAGAAGAAGAAGAAACCTATAAGTTCTAAGAAGAAACCTATAAGTTCTACTTCCTGTTTCCTACCTCACCCAGTTTCTACCCAACCCAACAAGCACCTCCTAAAATGAAAATAAAACTGACATTAGCTTCCACTTAAACCAGCAGGTCATAGAAATATCTGCCATGCAATTTTGATCCTCCTGGCATCATCCAGTCTGCTTCAACTATCAAATAATTCAGCTACCAGAAAATCACTGTGAATGGGCCAGTGAAATTGGAAGATCAAGCAAAAGATGTTTCCAAGGTAACAGCATTATATCCCACCTGATTCAACGTTAAGGTTCCAGTTTTGTCACTGCAAATGGTGGTCGCCGAGCCCATGGTTTCACAAGCAGATAGTCTCCTTACCTGAAGTTCAATATTTGTCAAAACACTAAAAAATTGTTTTTTGCACAGGTATATGTATATAAGAATATCATAACAAATGAGTCTTATAAAACGATAAATCATGTATACCAAGGCCTTGTCTGCCATCATTTTCCTCATTGAGTATGCAAGACTGCAATAAAGAATATAATCCAGAAAGCATATAAAGGTAAAACAAAAGTACATATGAATAACCACAACTAACTTCCAAAAAATAATAAAAAGAAAAAAGAAGATGGACAGGGGAAGACAAACCCTGTGTAAGACCCAGATAATTGATAATGCTTTTTCTCCATTTCTTTTCTTATAAATAAGAGTGCTTTGATCAAAATCAATTGATACAACTTAAGTGGACCAAAAATAAACGATATTGAAATGACTAAAAGAAGGTCAAACTTACGTTAAAGTAACAGCTAAAGGAAGTCCTTCTGGCACTGCAACTACCACGATGGTGACCTACAAAAAGTTCACGTATTAATCACACATGCAATGTGCATATTTATAAATATAGACCACATATTCTGTAAAATGGCACATACTGCAACAGTGAAAATCTTGATAGCTCCATCTATGGCAGTACTAAACTTAGTCTTGCCAGCCACAAATTGAACAGTTCCATCTGGATCTTTGCTATGTCCCGTAAAATATCTGCAGATACTCAAAATTATAATTTCCACCAATCAAGCATTGTTTTTAGATAGAGAGACAGGGGAGAGAACTGAACAAATAAGATTTCACTTACCTGATGAAAAGAACAAGCAGAACAACTACAGCTACAGAAAGTCCAACAAAACCAATAAATGTTGCAACACCATTTAACCGTACCTATTGAAAGTCATTCACATTTACCCACATTTACCCATATAGTGAAAATAACAAACTGCTGTTGTTAACAAAATAGAAATAAGCATATGTAAACATACTAACCTGCAATGGTGTTTCTTCACCAACATCTTCTGAAATGCTTGCCATTAGCAATCCCCACTCAGTATTTATACCAACACTAGTAACCTTGAAATAATAAAAATGTGAATTAGCATCTAAGCCAGCTAAGAATTAATAAGCAACAAGCATGATAGATGATGGGAGAAGAAAAAATTGTGCACACATGCACGCATGAGAGAAGAAAGAGGGAGAGTTTACATAAAACATGGTTTTCACTTTCTCAAACCATAAAAGCTGTAAGCTTGCAGTTCTTACCCAATCAATTCAATAATGTAATAGAAAAAGTTTTCCAGCCAAACAAGCACAGTTCATGTACATTGAAGTAGATATGTCACACCCCTTATCTACTTTTCTTTTTGTCTGTTTGTTTTTGTGTACAAAAAACTGTCTTGGGTGGTCAAATTTGGACGTACGCTTGAGAAAAGTAGAACAACTATAAATTGTTGAGTTTAGTTTCTCTCTTTCTACTTTATTTCCTTTATTTCTTGTATATTTTTCTTTTGTGATATAGATATTCGTTTTCATATTATTGCATTGTATCTATAAGGGGAAGTCTGCCTCTATGAATCCCTGCTGCATTGCCGAGTGCATCGTGGGCGACAAGACCGTCACCATCATATTCGCCACTCGTAATGAGGCTAGCAGCTGATATTATGAAGCCATTCATGACTGTGATTGAAGATTTACAAGTTCAAGGGTTCCATGAGACTAGCAGTTGATAAATGGGGTCACATTGAGGTCACTGAACCTGCTAAATTTGTAGTCAAGGAGGACAACAATCTGTCTGGTTGAGTATGAATTGGTGAATATTATGGAAGAGTGAAATTATAAGTGCACATTCTGAGATTACAATAAAGGTTTGATTGCTTGTCTCAATCCTATAAACTCATTTTCTAACATATCTTATCCGCTAATAGTATCATATTCATTTTTGCATTCTAATGTTCATATTTGGTCTTTAAACTTTGAAATTGGTGTTTATCATTAAAAAAACAAAACAAAAAACAAAAAGAATTTAATTCATCACCCTCTTGGGTTTGCCTTATCTAGTTAACAAATTCCTTGTCCTTCTTGCTTAAAATGTCTTATGGGTTCTGAATACTTCTATGATGTATAATGAACTCATAAGTGATGGCTATTTAAGACTATTGTAGTTTGGTACTTAACTACAGTCGTTTGGATTAGTCCCTAAATTAGCCCTACAAAATACTTGGGTGATTTACTACAACAATATGTCTAATTGTTTGGGGATTATGGGATACTTAATTTTTGGTGTTTTGAGCACATTCGTGAGTTTCCAATGTGTCAAGAGTATCCGACAAATGTCAGTATCCCATGCGGACTTAACCCCCTCTTAGAAATGTAAGGACAACTTAATGCCAGCTAACAATTCTAATATATGTTGTTCACCTGCCAGCAATTGTTTGCATTAGAATGGTTGGAATATTAGAATATTGTTTTGTAGGATATTTAAATATTCTCTTATATTTGCATATTCTAGTTTTCCTTTTCCATTAGTAAATTTTTGTTAAAAATAACATAAGAGAGAGGATGAGAAAATCTCTTCCAATCTCTTCTTTTTCTCTCAACTTGATATAAGCATACAAAACCCTAGTGTCATTCTCTTGCTTTTGTACAATTAACAAAAACAAAAAAAAAAAAAAAAAAGGAAAAAAGAATCCCTAGCTGCCGACCTTTGATCAATCTTCCAATGACAGATCCACCTTCTTCCACCACCAATGAGCTACCCCTTGAAGTTTCACCGCTAGCGTGCCCTCATGCACCATTTGTTTATGTTCCTTTACGCCTCCCATGCCTATTTCTTAGCCTTGAGTGAAGGCGTGTGTGACCTAGGGGTCCCTGTCCCTTCTTGTACTAGGTCGTTGACCTTCTCTCTATAGCTTAAACCTCTTGTTGATTCAATTGCCTTGTTATCAAATTTGGGAGTGTTCTTGCTCGTGGTTGCTTGACTTGGTTTCCTCTCAGCTTGTTTCCTCTTCGATTTGGTCTTTCCAAATTTGAAAACTTCTCTTGATTGATTTCGTTGTTGTTCTCATGCTTGCTTGACTCTTGTTGGCTTCAATTTGTTGATCACTCACAGTCTTGGCCTTCCTAGTCCTTCGTTCATGTTTAGGCGTACTTTTTTTTTTCTCTGTTATTACTTGGTTTTCTATTTTCTCTAATGCAGCCAATCAATTTGATGTTAAGATTATAGATCGGGATCCCTCTCTTGTCTCTCCGGCTTCACCTATTTCTATTGTGCCAATTGACAAGTTTCCTAATCATTTGACTTCGTCACATTCCGTTCAAGTGCTCCTCATTGGTTAACAGATGGAGAATTAGATTATAAAATCCACTCCTGATTCCCAGTCTCTATCTACCAGCAATGACATGCTGCAGATGCCATTGTTATGGGTTGGCTAGAACATATTTTAGAGTCTATTTTGTTGTTTATTGCTTCTTTGTGTCTGACCTTGAAGGCAATTCGAGATTTTTTGGCTGATTCATTTTCCCAGCAAAATAATATTTTAGAGATATTTGAAGCTTATAAGAAGCTCTTCTTTTGCTGACAGGGTGATCATTCTTTCTCTGAGTATTATAGCACCCTCAAGGTCCTTGGTAATCACCTTTTTATAGTTTTGGGATTTCCCAGAAAGTAAAGCTGAGTGACATAGTGGTAGTAACTTGTGATGTCTTAATGATGATCTTTGTGTCCACTAACCAACTTCTAGATAGTGAGACTACCCTTACCATAGCCAATGCATACTCATGATTGTAGCGATCTCCTTTATGCCAATATTCTCAAGCAGTATCTCTTCTTCAGGTGGTTCTGATTCAGCTGCCTTGGTCTAAGATTCTAGAGGTCATGGTGGCTCTCATGACATTTATTGAGGTGGTTTATGCTGCGGTGATCGTTCTTGTCATGGTGGTGGTAGTGGTTCTAGGCACAGTATCAAGAAGTGTGTATTGCAGTGATGCTAACTACAATAAATCGTATTGATGAGAGAAGTATGCTAGCCTAATTAGACCCGTTATATTACTGTTGAGCCTACCTATGCCGACTCTTGTGATCTGAGTAGTCTTGGAAAGCAATATCGGTATTAGCTCACAATTGCAAGGGCTATGCATTGAATTAAGCTAAGCAAGGAGTACACTAGCTTTGCTTTCCAAGACCACTCATCTGCAGCTCCCTTTAATCCGTACACTCCTTGTGACTACGCGGTCATTGGCCCTTGTTTTCACCCAAGCATACCTCTCTTAGACAACAAGTCCAGAACATAATTCCTCTAACAAAGAGCAATACCTTTTTGTGGTCGTGCTATTTCAATGGCCCCATCTTTAGTGCTCAACTTACTTTGAAGGAATTACTTAAACTCTGAGATACCCTATGTTTCATCACTCGTGAGAACAATATCATCTACATATACAAAGAGCCCTATTTTTCCATGAGTAGAATGGCAATAAAAGAGGAAATGATCAACTCCAGACCGACTCAGTCCAAATTCCACACCACGATGTTGAACCCACCAAACAATGCATGGGTAGAATGTTTCAAACTATCTAAATTTCTTGATAGCAATAAGTAGAGATAAGTCATCAACACGTTTTATAGACGCAAGAGAATATGCTAAGGGAAAGAAGTTGTAGGTGCAACTACCTTTGCCGTGTGTATACCTACTCGTTAAGACGAGAAAGATGGTTAGAAGGTGACTATTGCAATGGTAGCAAAGATAGACTTGTGATGGTAGGAAGAACCGGAAAAAGGATACCCTCATTAAGAGAAGACTGAGAATGAAAATGAGAGAAGACCAGGGTAGACTTAGAGAATGTTACTGTTAAGAAGCCTAACAATAAATAAAAGTAGCGATCTCAATCTTAAAACCTAGATTTTAAGGTAAGGGAATTCTATCTCTTATAAGGGATAACTTCTAACAACCTCCCTCGTGCTGGCCCTCATGGATATAGGCATAGCGTGGACTATAGTGAGGGCCAGTTGAAAACCCATACTGATACCGTGTTAAAAAACCCAAAAATACCTAAGAGTAGGGGCTTTAATCTTACCACCTAGGTGAGAGAAGTCCTCTCTTATATTGGGGGGGAGGAGGAATAACTTTTTGATGGGCTGATATGAGACAACTTTTAACAGTTACATTAGCATAGGCAAGATAATAATTAAGGGATAAACAATAACTTTGATACCTGGTTTCTGCAGAACGATATCTAAAAGCGTGAGAACTATGTTTATCAACCTCACTTTCAAGCTAATGAACAAATAAAACACAAGCAAATATATACAAGGGAGACAAGAAACAAGGGATGAATGGGAAACTAGATGGAATGGGAGGACCTGTTATGTAGAACAAAAGAAGGCATCTTATTAATCAAGTGACACAGTAAGCATTACAGCACCTTGATAGACTTTAGGAACATACATTCGAAACACTAAACATGTTGTTTCAGTGAGATGCAAATTCTCTCTTACCAACCCCATTTTGCTGTGGAGTGCGAACACAAAATGATTGATGAAGTATACCAAGGGCAGACATAAAATCATTGAATGGTTTTGAAAAATATTATCTAGCATTATCACTTAGAAGAATTTTAATAAGTACAGCAAATTGGGTTTGAATTTTAGTACAATTTTTTTTCCCAAAAGAGATAACAATTCAAAACAATCTTTCATTAAATATAACTAAGTGCTCCTTAATTAATCATCAACAAAAATCACAAACTACTGAAACCCTAATTTAGAAATGGCAAAACTCGGCAGCCAATATCTGAATGAACCAAATGAAATAGGTGGAAAGCCCTATTATTAACCCTAGGAAGAAAGCAAAGTACAATGACGCTTTCCTAATTGATGTGACTCACAATTTAAAGAATTCAAATGACATAAGCTGGAAGCCATTCCCTTTAACCAGGCAAGAAAGAGATGACCAAGGTGGATGTCAAGGGATGAAGCAATTAAACATACTATAAAAGTTGGTGCAGATGATATATCCAGGTAGTAGACCAACTTAATTTCATGTCCTCCTCCAATCTTCTCCATTGTCTTCATATCCTAAATTAAAGAAGCATGGACAACATATGGCTATGAATTACTATCAAATGTGTCCTTAGTCAAAATTGGCTTACAAATATCTACGACCCAATGATCCTGATCCTAATCTAATCACAAACCTTCTTCAAGATGACGTCCCTGAATCTCTCTCTCTCACTTGATATATTTATAAGAATCAATGCCTCATGTTGGGTTTGCTTTTTCTCAAACTTTTGGTACTATCACTCTCTAGCTGGTTCACACAATTATGAGCAGACATATTGATGCAGGACAACATAAATTAAAGGAAATAGATGAAAGAAATTAAGTTGAAGTAGAAGAAGATAATGAACCAAAAAGAAGAAGAAGAAGAAGAGGGGAAAGGAGAACAAGCCTGTGTGACCTAAATTGAAATCACTTGTATTTTTATTCATCAAAAAGTCCCCTAATTCGATACAATTAAAGTATTTATATAGGCTAACCTTAAATCGAAACAAAATTCCATAAATTTAATATACTAAAAATAAAATCATAATATAGGAAACAAAATCATAATAGAGGGAGCAAAATAAAAATCAATCTTAAAAATAAAATAAAAATCTACTCCTAATGATATGGAATAAAATAAAAATCCTAATGATAAAATAAAATTATTCTTTAATATTTTGATTCCATTTTGCATCATTCTCCATCATTTAGAAAAACGCGACTCTGTTAAATTGAAAACTCGTGCAATCCTTTAATCGCCAGGTCATGAACAAAGCGGATGTTTAAGTTATTCCCATAATCCATGGACGCATACAAAGGTGGTAGACATTTAGTATCCCCACCAAGTCTCCGAGGTGGTAGGAACCTGATTATGGTAATAGAACTTGCAGAAATTGAAAGAAGACAAAAAATGGATCAACTTATGCGATAGGCTTAGCTGTAGGGAAGACAAAATTAACAAAAGAGCCATAAGTTTTAGGCATACTATTCAACCTAAGGCGTGGGATAGTACAAGTAGGGACATTAGTGATACAACTAGAAATATTTATCTTGTCAAGACAAATGATCTTAGTAGTTGCCACAACTTCATCATGAAGAGGTTAATGGAACAGTATAGAGAAGGTCAAAAAGATTTACATATGGTGTTTATTGATTTGGAGAAGACGTATGATCGGGTTTCCAGAAAGATTCTATGGAGAGCATTGAAAAAGAAAGGAGTGTGCATCACATATACTGAGGCAATAAAGGACATGTGTGATAAAGCTGTAACATCTATACGGATGACTGGCGAAGAGATTGAGGAGTTTCTTATCACGATTGGTCTACACCAAGGCTCAGCGTTAAGGCCATACTTGTTTTAAGACATATTCAGGATGAGGTGCCGTGGTGTATGCTATTTGTATATGATATTGTTTTAGAAGATAAGACAACAGAAGAAGTAAATGCTAAACTAGAATTATGGTGAGAAACATTAAAGATAAAAGGGTTTAGGCTAACTCAATGCAAAACGGAATATATGAAATGCAAGTTTAGTCAAAGTAGAACAAATGGTTACATAGAAGTAAGTTTGGGCACACAAAAAATTGTAGAGAAAGAAAACTTTAAGTACCTTAGATCTATGGTGCAACAGAATGGAGGGATTAATACTGATGTAAGTCACAGGATTCAAACCAGGTGGACCAAATGGAGGAGTGTTTCGGGGATCTTGTGTGATCGGAATGTCCCCCTCAAGGTGAACGGAAGGTATTATAAGGTGGGGGTAAAAGCAGCGTTGTTATATGGATCAAAATGTTGGACAGTAAAGTATAATTATGTTCAGAAAATGACAGTTGCAGAAATGACAATGCTAAGATGGATGTACGGGATTATAAGGAAAGATAGAATTAGGAATGAGGATATTAGAGGCAAAGCAGGAGTAGCACCAATTGAAGATAAAGTAAAAAAAATTGATTAAGATGTTTGGCTGTGTTAGAAGGCGTCTAATGAGACATTTGTTAAAAGGTGTGAAAGCATGGAGATTGCCAAGAGTAGGAGTAGGACAGGGAGAGGGAGAGGGAAACCCAAGAGAAGTTGGAAAGAAACTATTAAACATGACTTTAGAAAGAAAGTATTAAACACGACCTTACCTACACGGATCTAACGGAGGACATGGCCCTAAGCAAATTTGATTGGCGTCGTCAAATCCATATAGCCGACCCCACCAAATAGGAAAAGGGCTTGATTTGATTTGGTTTGGTTTGGTTCGGTTCGTAAGTCCTTGAATTGCTTCCATGACAGCTACTAGTTAGGTTTGCAATTGAATATTCGTCATTGTGTGACTAGACATCAATGTGAGTCCAAGTTAAATGAATTGCAAAAATGTGCAACAAGTTATTTTTTTTTTTTTTTTTGGTAAAGTTATGCAACAAGTTGCTAGCGCTTGCTGGAGGTTTGCCGAAACTTTTGCCAAACGTTTAGTTTATGTGGCCAAAGAGAGGCAATTCTAGTGGTGGGTGGCTAGTGGTGGGAGGACAAGCATGCGTCCATACATGCGAAGGAGAACAACGGCGCATGAATCTCATGAGATAGACCTAGATTGCACGTGGAGTCGTATGAAGACTTAGTCGGTTTCACAGCTAGTCGTCAAGGTCTCATCGGCAACTAGAGAGGTAGGCAATGGCATTGGTTGACCCTATCAGCGTCAAGATATAGCAAGTTTTTACTGAACTTGTCAGCGTCCAAGATGATGATTTTGTACTAACCCTGTCAGCGATGGGGCTCTTAATAGTGAAACTGAGGTTTACAGTTCATCGAATTCCTAAGGTTTTAGGGTTAGGAAAACAATCGGCAATGAAGCTTTTCAAGGAACGGGGATTCAACTTTGAGATTAGAAATATCTGAATAGGAATTCGGCTCCGATACCAAAGTTGAAGCAAGAAAACATAGATTAACACCAATAAATGAAAGAAATTATGCTGAAGAAGTAGAAGAAGCTAAGAAGAAGAAGAAGAAGTAGCAGGTATACAGGCCTCAATTCAAATCACTAAGGTTTCGTTTGATTTGTTTTTCTGTTTTTTGTTTATTATTTTTGTTTTCTATTTTCTGTTTTGAGCTCATTTTTCATTTTACACTTTTGAAAAAAAATAAAACAATTCAAACGCATTTAGTCACTTACATTTTCAAATTTTGTTTTACAAAACAGAAAATGAGTTTATGCATGAAATAAAAAATAACAAAAAATCGTTTTGAGCGTTTTCAATCCAAAACAAGGAAAATCTCAGAATAAGAAAAATAGAGTATTTTCAGTTTCCTTAATTTAGGACTTTTAACACATAAAATAAAAATAGAAAACAGAAAATAGAAAAATAAACCAAATGCTACGTAATATTTTTGTTCATCAAAAAGTCTCCAAATTTAATACAATTAAAGCACTAACATTAAATCAAAACAAAATTCCAAAAATATGATATACTAAAAATACAATCCTAATATAGAAAACAAAAATAAAAATCATTCTTTAAAAACAAAATAAAATTTCCTCCTAATGATATGGAATAAAATAAAATAATCCTTCAATATTTTTCTTCTATTTTGCAAAATCCTCGTGTGCTTTTCCAAGGGCACTTTTTTAGAAGAAAATACAGTTTCTTAATATGTTTTTAATAAATATGAAAAGGCAATTTCATAATGCGTTTTCATAATGGGATTAGAAAATGCATGAACATAGCGCATTTTTTTAGAATATGGAAATGCAATCTCAAGATGCACTTATTTTCTTCTCAACAGCTTTTACTCAAGTTTTTACCTCATTAACAGCAAAAATAAAAAATAAATAAAAAAAGAAAAAACTAATGACTAGTGAGTGTAGTAACAATACTAATTTCTAGTTATGGACACAAGAAACAGAGAGGCTAGTTTTCTTGATACAAAAACAAATAGTGTAAAAAAAAAAAAATTCAAATACAAAGACTGAAACTTGATACCAAAAAAACATTCATGGATTCAATAAAATTGCTTGATTTCCTTTGGGTCATGGCACATATATTTATATTCACATATCATGTACAAGTATGGAAATAAAATCACAATAGAATCATAATCTAATCTAATTTTCTATGCTAAGAAAGAGAATAAACTAATATTGTATTTGTATTTATATTATTTTGCTCAGAAAGAGAATAAAATAATTCTGTATCTGTATTTACATTATTTTCTAACAACAATATTATTTTTAACTAAGTGACTTTAAGTCGCTTGCCCAAAGCTCAAGACTTCTCAATGGGAGGTCTTGAGTTCGAAGCCCCCTCAAAGCTCCATGACTTAAATTGTGCGTCTGACTAAGGGGCCATGGCACATGACCCCTGGGTTTACCCACTCCACAAAGCGAGGAGCGGGGTTCTTGAGTCACCAGAAAATATATTTTATTTGAATTATTTGACAGTAGAATCTCAATTTGGATTTAAATTATATCGCCATTGCAGTGTAGTTGGAGCAGAAAAAGAAGAAACATAGCAAATTATACCAGCATGGTGCCATAACCATCAGCCACCTTGCAGCCAGACAGCAGAAATGGATTTTTTGAACTTTTGCAAACCTGCCAAAGAAGAAAGCATGCTCACGGAGTAAGAAAATGAAAATTAGGACAACAAAACAGCACCACAAACTGGTGAGGTAATTTACAGTCTTGCTCTCTCCAGTCATGCTTGATTCATCAATTGCAAGAGAGTGACCATAAATTAAAATTCCATCCGCTGGGACCTACAACAAGATCCGAAATATGGAAATCAACAAAAGCATGGAAAATTGATATTTTCAATTGCAATAATAAGAATTTAATCCCATTCACCTGATCACCAATTTTGAGAGGCACAACATCACCAACAACAATATCAAATATTGATACCTCCAATCTTCTACCATCTCTAATGACCTGTTTACATACTAGAGGAGTGAGGGCCCGGGGGAAGCAAAACATAACAACAATGTTGGTAATGAATAACATTCCCAAACAGACAAACCTCCAAATGTATATTCTGCTTCTCCTTATTTAGGTTTTGGAACTGGAGAGATTGTTTATAATCACTTATAGCTGTAAAAAATGGGAAAATACAATTGTTTGGGAAAAAGAAATTAATGCAACATAACATACCAATAGTAGGACTTGTCTAAAAATTCATGAAATCAACATTACTAAAGTGCATGTACAAAACATATTACAGTATAAATGCACACTGAACATAGTGTTACAATGTAATCTGGGTACATTTTTGTACTCTTTGCTCATTAATATAAATGTAAAACACTAAGAGAGATAATCCTGAAGCAATGGTCATTGACTCATTGTATATAGTGAGAAAGCTCAAACATACCTCAGGTACTAAAATTTCAAAATCTTTCATTCAGATATACCTGCCTGATAATATCTCTACATCTCATTGTAACTTTGGTTTGCAAACCAAGCTTTATGTAGGAGAATCCCAGGAAAACAGATTATGAATTTATTATGAAAATGGTATCCCACCACAATTTTTAGAATATTTTGGATATATATTTATCATTACCATTTATTTACTGCTCTTCTCAGTTTCAACTCTTTTCTCGTTCTGTCCCTTGGCATGGGTTACTTGAGAATGCTTTGTTCAATTACGAGGATCGATTGAGCACAAATGAGAAAGTTAATTGATCAAAACACACTTTTTATGTAACAAAATTCACACAGCTCTTCAGTGAAGCCCTTCTCTTTGATTCTCACTCTAACTTCTCTACCATTGCCACACAAACCCAATACAACCGATCCTATTCACATAACTCTTAGCACACTAAGATTCAATGTAAACAAAGAAACTAAAAATCAAATTGAACAGAATCTCAGCACTACAAACTGTTTGGCCGGTGGCTGTGAATGATGGGCTTCTTTCTTCTAAAAGTCATCAATGTTGGCTCTAGTCAACCACCACTCATTCCATAAGCATTTGCATCAGCGTGTTGTTCTTCATGGTGGTGTGTACACCTTTTACATGATTCCGCCTTCTTCGGCACATTTTGGGCTGGGTTTTGTCACTATGACAAAACCTCTTCACCAAGCGATGAAACCTTGTCACCATCTACTTACTTCCAAGCCCGCATTCAACATCGGTTGCAAGTCCCAAGATAGTAATATATATACATACATGTACAGCCAACAACAATTGGAATTTACCTAAAATGTGTTCTTTAAAAATGTGCCTAAAATGTATTCTTAAAATGCATTTTTAAATGCACAATACGAGAATGCGTTTTTTGAAGATGCATTTTTAGATTGCATTTTTTTAGAATTTGTTTTGCTTAAAATAGCATTCTAAAAATGCATTTTCTAATGATTAGTATTTTTCAATTAAGTTAAATAAACAGAATTTTGACAAATATATGCCCCATCGTCAAGTGCTAAGAAAAAAAAAAAAATTCTATTGAAGACCTATCTATTTCCCTTGCATAACCATAAATGCTCAGCAAGACAAAATAACTCTCTCACGTGTCTTTTTTATGCCACTATCGATCTTTTTGTTTTGTTTTTTTTTTTTTTGGGGGGGGGTTACAAGGGAAAATATCAAGTTTTGTACTAGCCTCCATTTCATTAAAAAGTTTAAGCTGTTAACAAGGGGGCAAATTTATTACTTATGTAATTCATTTTCTCTCAACAACACTCCTTCCCTAGTCACGCTAACCATGAATACTATATTCAGTTATTTTTTTCTCTTACTCATTAAGGAAAATCTTTTATATTTTCGTTTTCTTTTCATTTCTTGATTATAATAAGAATAAAAATTTTCATAGGTATAAAAGAACTAACAATGTAAAATGAGTTATCTTTCACAATAATTGAGAGAAGTCCATTGAGTCTCTCAAATTGTATCAAAAAACAAAACTGAGAAAATTCCCTATTAGAAACTTCTTAGTTATACAAGATAAGCATTGTGATATAAGATAAGTATGATTGAGAGTACCTTCCTTGGATACTCATTAACTCAAAAACATTATCGTAGTTATCATCATCTTGAATGGCAAATTTTTGTTAGTGCTAATTTTACCTTCCCTTAGTCTTCACCTTAATTTATTTCTCATGAGGGGGAGCTTCCGTTTCCCTCTCAAGAGGGGGAGTCATCCTCACAACACTTTCCCTTTAATAATCTTGTCCTACCCAAGTCAACTATGCAGGCACCCATCCTTCCTATTCAAGAGTCACTTATATAGACATGTGTCCCTCGGCGCCATTATAGGTTTATCAGTGTCCCTCTTGTGTTGCTCTAGTTTCCCTTGTGCCTGTGGATCATACACCACTTAAGACACCTACTACTATTGTGTCACTTGAGGTTGACACCTCTAATACCCTAGAGTCTGAACCATCTATCACCGATGATCTTTCCATACCCTACGCAAAGGTAAACGTATGTGTACCAAATATCCTGTGGTTAAGTTTATCTCTTATCATCGTACGTTACCTCGTCTCCAATCCTTTGTGCACTATCTTCTATCACTATTCCTGCATCTTGTAAGTAGGCAATATTATCAATAGTCACTCTTGACCCCTTTTTTAGCTTAGCATTAAGAATGCATATTTGCACGGGGAGCTTCATGAGAAAGTATATATAGACCAACCACTTGGATAAGTTGCTTCTGATATTAAGCATTTGTTTTCCGTTTACGTTGAGCTCTATGTAGTCCAACGCAGTCTCAGCGTGCTTGATTTGATTGATTTAGTACAGCCCTTCTAGATTGTGGCTTTTGGCATTCTACTTCTAATCGTTCAACGTTTATACATCATTTTCTATTAGGATTATCGTCTTAGTTGTCTATGTTAATAACATCATCACCCATGATAATTTCATTCGTATTGTGCTCTGAAAGCATATTTAACCCACATTTTCACACTAAAGATCTAGGGACATTGCAATATTTCTTGAAGATTGAAATTGATCGATCTTCTAAAGACATCTCACTTTCTCGCCGTAAATGTACTCTTGATTTATTATCTAAAATAGGGCTTCTTAGTTGTCAACTGGAAAATACTCCTATAGATTCCGATGTATGCCTTGACTTCGAGTGTGATGATCTTTCTCCTGATACTGGTCATTATTATAGTGTGTGTAGTTAACCAATTCATGCATAAACCTTGACAACTCCACTTTAAGGTTGTTTGTTATATTTTGCATTTGTTGAGGAATAGATAATAATTGTGTGCTTAGATACGCAATTGGGCAGTCCACGTTTGTATTTATAATGAATACATAAAGACTTTACAGACTCAATTATCCCTAAACTAAATACATTGATACATTAATATACATTAACACTCCCCCTCAAGCTGGAGCATATACATAATATGTTCCAAGTTTGGTATAAATGAATCTCACTCTAGATCCTCCCAAAGCTTTGGTTAATAAATCAACAAGCTAGTCTTCAAACTTCACAAGGCTAGTTTTAATCACATTCCGTAAAATCTTCTGTATAATACAATGACAATCAACTTCAACGCGTTTGGTTCTCTTATGAAACACTGGATTAGAAGCAATATGCATAGCGTCTTGATTATCACCCATTAATTCCATGGGTTATGAATACTGAAGTCCTAACTCTTCCAACATGTGTTGTATCCACATCAACTCACAAGACGTATGTGTAATAACTCTATACACCAATTTAGCAATTGATCTAGCTGTTACTATCTACTTTCTACTTTTCCAAGACACCAGGATACCTCAACAAAGATACGATACCCAATACTGGACCTTCTGTTTGAAGGTGACTCAGTCCAATCTACATTAGTGTATCCTTGAATTAAAGTATGTCCATTGTCCTTATACTATAAGCCTCTACCAAGTGCACCTTTCAATGACTACTACGATGTGATTCTAACGACTAGTTAACCACACTCGTAGCAAAAGCTATATCTGGTCTGATAACAGTCAAGTAATTTAGCTTTCTAACCAACCTAAAATACTGACCAGATCATGTAACAACACTCCCTTATCTTCCTCCAATTTAGTAGTTGGATCCATTGGAGTGTCCACAGGTATAGATCCCAACATACCAATCTCAGATGACAAATTAAGGACATACTTCTTCTGAGAAAGAGAAATGTCCATTCGTGACCTGGCAATCTCAATCCCTAAGAACTATTTCAATGAACCCCAAATCCTTCGTACTAAATCTACTTGGGAGGAAACTTTTCATATCAATAATGCATCATGCATCATCTTTAGTGATAACAATGTCATCTACGTTCACTAGTAGCCAAATTCTACCATTAGATGAATGACGATAAAATACTGAATGATATACACCAGCGAATTAGACCAAACTCATTGACAACAGTGTTGAACCTACTAAACCATGCTCGAGGAGATTGTTTTAACTCATATATTGATTTCTTCGGCTTACTAACTCAAACTCCCCTTGAGCAACAAAACCAAGAGGCTGCTCTGTATAAACTTCCTCAGTTAGATCACCATGAAAGAATGTATTTTTCACATCAAATTGATGTAAAGGCCAATGGTAAACTACAGCTAAAGATATAAGGAGACGGACATAAGTAATATTAGCAACAGGAGAAAAAAGTCTTAGAAAATTCAAATAAAAAATTTGTGTATATCCCTTTGCGACTAGACGAGCCTTCAATCTCTCCACAGTACCATCAGGTTGAACTTTTAACTGTGTACACCCAACCTTAAACTTGTTAGGAGGAAGAGAAATAAGCTCCCACGTATCATTAACTCGAAGAGCAAACATCTCATCTTTCATAGCAGAACACAAGGCATGATTAAACAATGCTTCAGAAACAGAGTTAGGGATAGAAATAGATGACAAAGATGTAACAAACAAAAGATAAGAAGCGGATAACGCATCATAAGATACAAAATTATGAGAAGTATAAGAACATGTACCCTTTCAGAGAGCAATAGGAAGACCTAACTCATTAGGAGGATTAGGAGACATGGGAGAAACCAATGGTGGAGCACATGAAGTAGCAAATGGAGCAATCACTACTCGATGTCTGGTGTAAACTTGCAAATTATGATTTGATAAATGACGTGCTTAGCTCAGTGAAAAAGGATAATTGATCGATATAGGTTTAGCAAACATAAGAGGTAAAGGAAGACTCCCATCAAGAATAGTCAGAGATTGTGACTAGGTAAAAAATGGGGTGGACTCAAAGAAACTGACATCAGCACACACAAAGAAGCGATTAAGAGATGGACTATAGCAACGGTATCTCTTTTATAATCTAGAGTACCCAAGAAAAATGCACTTGTGAGCACAAGGATCTAATTTATCGGATCCAATAGTTGGTTGATGGAGAAAAAGAAACACAACCAAAAATCCAAGGTGGAATAAAGTATAAAGATTAATGCGGGAACAACATAAAATATGAAATACGACCCCCAAGGGCAGACAAGAGCATACGGTTAATCAAATAACAGATGGTTAAAATAGTATCACTCCAAAACTGTTTGGGAACATTCATGTGAATAAGTAAACAACATCTAGTCTCAATGAGATGCAAATTCTTTCTTTCAGTAATCCCATTTTGTTGCGGTGTGTAAGAAAATGAAGACTGGTGAAGGATACCTAAAGAAACCATGAATGATTAAAAGGATTAGTGAAATATTTTTTGACCTTATCATTACGAAGAATTCGCATAGGCACACCAAATCGAGTTCGAATTTCAGCATAAAATTTTTGAAAAATATAGAACAACTCTAAGCGATTTTTCATTAGATAAATCCAAGTCTTGAAAAATCAACAACAAACGTGACAAAATACTTAAATCCCACCTTTGAAGTGACACGACTAGGACACTAAACATCTGAATGAATTAAATAGAAAGGACACGATGACCTCTTATTGACTAAAGAAGCAAAAGACAGACAGTGATGCTTTCCTAATTGATAAGACTTACAACTTAAAGAAATTAAATAACTTAGACTAGGACACAATGACTTTGACTTTTTTAAAGACGGATGATCAAGGCAACGAATCTCAACAGGTGAAGCAATGACAGAACTAGCTTGAGACACCGTAGTATCAAAATAATAGACTCCTCCAGGTTCATGCCCTCCTCTAATCGTCTCCTTTGTCTTCATATCCTGAATAATGATAGACTCAGAAAAGAATGTCGCTTAACAATTGTGGTGCTTTGTAATTTTCACAAACATGCCTTAGTTTTCCACAATTTGGACATTTTAGACGCGATCCTCCTCATTCACCACGACCAACTCCATGAGTACCACAAAAGGAGATCGTTGCATTTGACTAGCAATAACAGAACAAGAGGAATCTAAACTCATTGAAGAAAAATCTCAAAACCTTGGAATACGTCTCAGCAAATTAAGAAAGAGAAGCTCCACTATGTATTTGAGCTCTCACTAGTTCAAACTAAGGATCAAGACTAGCAAAGAAACGAAGAACTGCCATTTGTTCACGCGACTTTCACATTTCATTCAGATCCGATGACAATGGTTGAATAGAGTTTAACTCTTCATATACTCGCTTCAGGAATGCAAAGTAATCTGTGATCAACTTGCTAGACTGTTGGAGCCAAAAAAACTCACGAGATAGATCATATATGCAAGTTAAGACACTAGAAAATAGCAAACGAACATACTTCTAAATCTCCTTAGAAGTAATCAAATGATCACACATGTCTGCCACTTGAGTTTCCATTGAATTTCATAATAAACTCACAATATGTGCATCTATTTGAATCTAAATATCATAAGTAGGGTCAGTTGGAGCTAGAGGTGAATCGGTAAGGAATAACTATTTCCCACAACTAGTTAAAACTAATCTAACAGCCTTAGACTACTCGATATAATTAGTTCTATCCAACTTTCTGGTAGTAAGTTGAGAAATAGAAATACAGCCAATCAGTGTCGGCCCCAACAATTCGGCTGCCTAAGCCCGGTTTTGAAAGTTTTGCCCTTTCATACTCGTATACAAGTCAAAACAAAAAAATCTAAACTTGTAATATTTTTTTTAGTATTCATTACATCAAAAAATAACTCGGTTATGGTATTTTATAATTAGTATGATCCGTTTGCTCAATTGAGCTGAAATTTTTTTTTTTTTTCAAAATTTTTTTTTCTTTCGGCCTTTGGCTCAAGGTGTTGCTTAAGCCCAATGACTTGTTGAGCTCACCCTAAGCCAGCCCTGCAGCCAACTGTGGTGGAAGATGGAACAACAGTGGTTGTATTAGTTGACTTAGACTCTATATGTCTCAAATAAAGCTAGAAAATTGATATTCAAAAATTTTATAGTTTACCAGTGAGAGAACCAAATTGACAATGACTGAATCAATCGGACGGAGCGGAACAAAAAGTGACTGCGATTTTGGCAATCATTGAAGAACATGACTATTCGCAATGGCCAACTACAAGCAAGCATGACTGATGGTGATGCACTTCAAGTCGAATCGAATAGCGATCAACGTCTTCGAAGGTGACAGACTTCTTGGACAACATCGTCAACTACAAGAGACTTGAGCAGTGTCATCGACTAAAAGGGATTTGAATGGCATCGTTGACAAAAAGAAACTTGGATGGCGTTGTGACTCGTCAATGGTAAAGGACTTGGAAGGCGTCGTTGACTTCAAGGGTTTCATTGTGACTTCGAAACACAACTAGAATCAACGTCAGCGACGGACTGAGCACATGACAATGAGAATCAATATCAGTAACGAACTGTGGACATGCACTGCCGCCGACTAGTGTTGGGTTTTTTTTATTATCCTGTGCTCTAATACCATGTTGAGGAATAGATATTAGTTGTGCGCTTGGATATCCAATTGGACAGTCCACGTTTGTGTTTATACTAAATACATGGCGGCTGTAGAGACTAAATTATCCCTAGACTAGATGCATTAATAGATTAATATATATTAACAGTGTTACTCGAAGGAATCTCTAAATCTATATAAACCATCAACAACCTTAGATGTAACTGGGTATAGTAATGTTGATTAAGTTGATAACCACTTGGATTAACGATCTGCATTTGGATATTATACCTTTTGTTGGGGGTAATCTTATGACATAACATAGCAAAAAACAAACAGTTGTTACTGAATCTAATGTAGAAGTAGAGTGTCATAATATAGCTCATACAGTTTTAGAAATGCTTTCAGTTCATTTTTTTCTATGAGATTTTAGTTTTGAAGTTCTAGCTTCGATAACCATGCACTGCGATAATCAAGCTACTATCTTTGTTGTTAATAATCCAGTCGTTCATAAATGTACTAAACACATTGAGATTGACTTCTACCCTATTCAAGACCTTCTGCTCAAGCATGATTTTATATCTACTTTTGTATGTATCCAATTCACAATCCGGTGACATCCTCACAAAACCCTTGGCTCGACCTTCTATTAAATAGTTATCTATCAAGCTGAGCATGTTTGATCTTTGCTATAGCTTAAGAGGGAGCATTAGAAACTTTTTAATTATATAGGAGAACTACTGTGAGAGAAGATAAGTATGATTGAGAGAGATTTGTAATTCCTCTTATTCCTAGTTATCCCCGATTGATTGTATGCACTATGATTATGATTATAAATAAAACACTAAGAAAGGGGGGTAATTTAATTCTCTCTTCTCGAATCTTTTTTTTGCTAACTTTCCCTAAAAATAAAATGATTTAATCCTCAAACCAACTAAAACCTTATAAATCTCACGACCAACATAGTTATGAATCTAATCATTTCATCCTCATCAATTAGCCACATGTAGCATCTGATATTATTATGGAACAACTGGCCAAAAAATGGTTTACTTTACACATTTTGATCTTATATAACATCAATATCTATTAAATCCAATACCTGTAACAATTATAACAATAAGGACAGCTAATGCAATGCTTCCACCATCATACCATCCTTCTTTAATACCCTATAAAATGAAAGTCATATCAAAGGCATGCACTGCTGTTAATTTAAAAAGAAAATTATGCATTTATATATGTGTGGTTATAGTTAAATGGGGCAACCTACTGCAAAAGAGAAATAAAGGAATGTTTACCAGAAAAAAGTTATAAATAGTAAATAAAATGCCAAACGCAAATATGATTGGAATATATAAGGGAAATATAGGAATGTTTACCAAAAAAAGTTAGAAATAGTACATAAAATGCCAAACATAAATATGATTGGAAGTTTGTATAATTTCTTTAAAGTTTAATGTAAAGCACCCTCATAATAGCTACCACTTCTTTGAAGTTTAACTGGGCGAGGTTTTCTCTATTTCCTAATTTGACTTTAATCCCAACCATGTAACTTCCCACAGTATAAAATTACAATTTGTAGAATGAAATACAAAAGTGTATTCTCTTTCTACAATTCTACTGCTGGACTATAAAAAAATTGACAATATTGGACACAACATATAGGCGGTCTTATGATTTGTATTTACATTTCCTAGATTCTATACAAAATGGGAAATACAAATAATTATATATCAATTCACAATCCTTCTAAATCTCTATGTTACCATAAATACATCTAGTCTACTCTTAACAATATACCTAACACTTCTCTCAAGATAAAGCATATATATCATATGTTTCAAGCTTATAAATATATTGAACTTGTGCCTCTTAAAGTTTTAGTTACTAAACCAAACCAAACCAAACCAAACTAAGCCTTTTCCCACTAGGTGGGGTCGGCTATATGGATTTGACGACGCCAATCAAATCATTAGATCTCAAATCCATAAAGTTTTAGTTACTAAGTTTGTGAAATGACCTTTGGATTTCACACAAGTTGTCTTTATCATATTCTAGAGGAACTTTTCTCAAACAAATAAGTTCAAATGAAATTAAAATCAATAATAGAGGAATGAAAGTAGAACATAAAAATTTGGTCTAGGGCAAAGTATTATTCAAGATACTTAAATAAAATACTACTTATATATGCTTAGTCCTTCCACGAAACAAGTATAACATGCATTGTTGTCTGATTATCACACATCAATTCCATAAGACGTTCATGTTTCACACTAAGCTCTTCGACCATATGTTTTAGGCACACCAATCATACACTATGTTTGCCATGGCTCGATATTCAGATTCTTTACTCGACTGAGCTACGATAATCTGTTTCTTACTTTTTTAAGATACCATGTTTCCTCCTACAAATACATGGTATTTAGTGGTGGACCTTTTATCATGTGGATATCTGGTACACACTGCTCGCCAATGTATCCTTTAATTATTGTATAATCATGATCCTTATATAATAAGCCACAACTTGAAGCGCTTTTGAGATCTCTCAAATGCATATAACAAAATCCTAACCAATTGTCTGTGGAAAGTCCAAGAATTCGCTTGCCACACTTATAGCAGAAGATATGTTTGGACAGGAAACAGTCAAATAGTTAACTTTTCAACCAAGACCCTGTATCAACTAGGATCATCCAACAATTTTCCTCAGTCAATTAAAAAGTTGGTGTGAGGATAATCGACAAGCATTACTCCCAAGAATCTTGTTTCTATCCACAAATCTAGAAAGTTTTTACATTGGTTATGCAATACCGAGGCAAGGTCTAGTGATGTAAATTGAATATATAATGAATTTTATGATTAATATTTTCTATACTGGTTTTGAATGCTTGGCAAAGAATATAATTTCACAAAAATTTTCCATTTATTTAGGATTAGTTTTATAATATTTCTTTTTCTTATTTTATTGTCATTCAAGCATTTTTTTTTTTTTTTTTGTGTATTCAGTGTTCAAATTTGTCCTTAAAGTCAAATTTTCCATTTTGTAATTTTTTATGTTTTCCTTAATTTCTTGGTTATTTCCACTTTAGCTAGGATTCTAGCATTCAAGGCTTTTCTGTTTAAACCTATGTAAGCCTTTAAGCTAATCAATTGATTGTTGAATATGAGCATAAGTTCATTTATTAGAGAGAGTATCTCAAGAAAATCTGTAAATTCGTTCTTAGTATTCTTAAACTAAACAAAAGTTTCGTCGTGCATCCGCCCCGTTCTATTAATCATATGCTTCCCCTAATCAATTAGCATCAGAGCTATTATGGCACCATCAAGAACATAAAAGAGGTTGTGTTAATGGTCCTCAAATTGGCACCATTCAACAGGTTTATAAACATGACGGGAGGAATGTTTCTATTGAATGAAGGATATGGTCGAAGACTATAGCCCAACAACTAACTGCTTTAACTGAGGTAATCAACCACACGCATCCTTAGAGCATTCTATAATAGAAGAAGACTAGTCAGGGGAAGAATTTCTTGAAAAGTGGTTTCTATTCACATCAGTAGTGATTTCCAATTCAATTGTTGACTCGAATAAACAAACACCTTTGATGAAACCCCCAACGGTTGAAGCTTCAAAATAATATATAAGGGCTGAAGTCATTGAACATGAGGCACACACGGTTTGAATTCTTTTTCTTTTGAACCTCAAATAGATTGGGACTCACCTCCAATATATGATGGATACAATAATGACAGATTTTCAATTGCTATCTCTATGAATTTTGAGAATGGGTTGCATGAAAATATACTTCATAATGAAAATCAATTGAACAATTAAAATAGTCAAAAAAAAAGAAGATTTTGTTAGTTGAAGACCTCACCTAGTGGGAAAGGCCTTGGTTTGGTTTGGTTTGGTTTGGAAGTAATCTTCGAAAACAATTCATCAACATATCTTCTTATTGTAATGATCCATTTTTGTGGAATCTCCGAAGACAAACTTAGTTAATTAATTTATTTATGGGTTACCTTATTTCAATAAACTTGCAAATTCTCAAGATTGTAAAGACAGAAAGATATGAGTTGCAAAGTTGATTGCACAAGGGATATATGGGCATGGTGGTGGAAAAGAATGATCAAGTTTAGAAATCAATTAAACATAAAAATCTAAAGTCAAGAGAGAATTCTTTTTAATATAGGAAGAATGATGCAGGCATTCATATAATGAAATTTATGATTAATATTTCCTATTCATATAATGAAATTTATGTTTAATATTTCATATCTTGGTTTTGAGTACTTAGTCAAAAAATATTATTTCACAAATTTTTTCATTTATTTAGGATTAGTTTTAGTACACTTATTTTTCTTATTTTGTTATGTTTTAAGATATTACCTTCTTTTTATTTTGTGTAAAAATTTGGCCTTAAATCAGATTGTTTCCATTTTTGTAATTTTTCATGTTCCTTGAAATTTAAGTTTTTCCTATTTAAATCTATGTAAGCCTAAAGGCTAATCAATTGATTAGTTGAATCCAAAAAAATGTTTATTTACTAGAGTAGGTATCTCTATAAAATTTGTCAATTTCACTGTACATTTGCTCTACCCTTTCGATTTGTACTCATCCATTGCATTAGTTGGTAAACGAATGAATCGAAAAGGTAGAGCAAATGTACTACGAAACTTCTATTTAGTCCAATAATACCCAAAGAGAATACACAGATTTTCCAAAGATTTCTCTCTAATAAATAAACTTTTGTTCAAATTCAACCAATCAATCGATTAACCTACCGGCATACATAGGTTTAAATAGAAAAACCATGACTATTAAAATCCTAGTTATAGCAGAATTAACTAAAAAATTAAGGAAAACATAAAACTTACCAAAATGGAAATTTTAAAAATTCTAAGTCAAAGCAAAATTTGGACACAAAATAAAGAAAAATAAATATTCTTAAAAGACAATAAAATAAGGAAAAAAATTCTAAAACCAATCTTAAATAAATGAAAATATTTGTCAAATAATATTTTTTCACAAGTACCCAATCTTAAATAAATGAAAATATTTGTCAAATAATATTTTTTCACAAGTACCCAAAACAAAGATAGGAAAAATCAGTCATAAAAGTCGTTATATCTTATGCTTGCATCATATAGCAACTTCACTGCTCAATAAAAATCTCAACAGACCCCAATCTTTAGTTCAAAATTTACTTTGAAGAAACTATTTTAACTCTTGTATCCCTTTATCATCATTACCGATAAACATAATATCGGTAACATAGACAAATGAGCATATTTTGCCTCGAGACGTATGACAATAAAAATCTAAATGATCCACACCATCACATCACAATTTAAACTGGGTTACAACTTCACTAAACTTTCCAAGTTGTCTAAAGTAACTGTATGAGACCTTATATGGACTTCAAGCAACACATTAATCTAGACTCCTAAACAACAAACTCATGCAGTTGTTCCATATATACTGTCATCAAGATTACCATATAAGAAGGCATTCTTAATATCAAACTGGTGAATAGACCAATGAAAAATATCAGCATCATAGATAGTGAATCGAAAATATTCAATTTTCACAACTAGGTAGAATGTCACAAAATAATCCTAGGCATACATCTATATATAGCCCTTGACAATTAGTCATGCCATGAAGAGGCCAATAATGCTATCTAGATGAGTCTTAACAGTGAATACTCAATGGCAACCAACAATTGATTTCCCTTCAGGAAATTACAAAAGATCCCAATTATAATTATAATGAAGAGAAAATATATATATATTTCTTCCATTCCTACTCGCTAATTGAGATAAGAGAACCTCTGTCACAAAATTTGGTAGAGAAACATATGATAAAGAGTTGATAAACGAATGACTGTAGAAGAAAGGATAGCAAATGATATCAGGTTATAAATAGGATGAAGAGGACAAGCACACTTACCTTTCCGAAATGTATTGGAGAGAATAAGATCAAAAATGGAAGGATTCAAGGGTTGTGCTGAAATTTTCAGAACTTCAAAGGTGTCAGTGGAGAGCTAGAATTTGTAGGAGCTGGTAAGAGGGTAATAATTGGTGGAGATGAAGAGTGAACTATGTGGCAATAGTAGACTTGAAAATTTGGATGAGAAAGTCAATCTGAGAAAGGGAGAGACAAAACAGGAGGTGAGCCAAGTGCAAACAGATTAAAAGGTAAAATTGGTAAAAGGAGAGTTACCTAATGATCTTCAAAAAGATAAAACTCACAGAAGAAAGAGGAAGAATTTACCCAAAAAAAAAAAGGTTGCATTGGCACAACCGAAGAAGTGTTTCAAACTGGGCTATAACAACAAAAGCCTTTTTGAACATGGGAGTAGCCAAGACATTTGGCATAGCGAGGGTCTAACTTATCAATGTGTGGGTTAGGTTACAAAACAAATGCGGTACACCAAAATCTACGGGAGGAAATAGAAAACATAAATTATGAGAAAAGAGAAGGGAATGTTATAATTTAGTTTGAAAAACTAATGATGGCATTCAATTGATAAAGTCACATGCACTAAGAGCTGAAGTCATTACATCACTCCAAAAGGAATTAGAGACCTATGTCTCAAAAAGAAGGTAATGGGTAATGATTGTATTGTAAAAAGTACAATCATAAGCCTTAAACTGAGAATTGTTATGCAAATTCTTACATTAAATTAATGACATGTGAAAAATTTCTTGCATTAATGAAGGTCGTATGGGATTGCAAGTAATTAAGCATAAAAAGAAGAGACCAACTTAGCAAGTTGTTCGAACCAAACTTGGTTCGAACCATGGTTCTAACCACAGAAGGTGTAGGACCTAGAGGAACAGAAAAATCTATTAAGTGTCACAACTTGGTTTGAACCTTTGGTCGAACCATATCTTGTTCAAACTTGCGTTAAAACAGCTGAAGGTAGTGGAAGGAAAAGTGCTAAGGAAATCTTGTTCGAACCTTTTTTCTAACAATAGAAGGGCAAAACCATCTTCAAGTAAGGAAAATTGTACGTGTAAAAATTTGGTTCAAATAGACAATCGTTCTAACACATGTTCGATCAACAGAAGCTTGAATGAAGCTCAGATACAAAAAAAAAGTTAAGTGTGGAGAGCTAGTTCGAATATTTGTTCGAACCAACCTGCATTTTTTGGGAATTCCGTAATTCAGTAATGTTTTGATAGGATATTTGAGTATTTTTGTTTTGCACTATAAATAGTTGAGAGGAAGGTCGTTTGGGAGAAAACATTTTGATACGTACATTTCAGTTTTATAGACATTTTGATACGTACATTTCAATTTTATGGACTTCCATTTTAGAGAGAGAATTGTAGAGAGAGAAAGTTGACCTTGGAATTGTTTCCATTGAATTTCACTTGAGAATTCTGATTTCATGGCTGAATTTTCCATTGTCTTGTTGTCTTCTACTTCAATTATGAGTGAGTAGTTGATAGTTGTTTCTTCTTTATTCAAAGCAAGGATAAAGTTGGATTGTATGGATTTGAAGGCAATGAGCTTCAATGATATCTCATTTGATAGTTTAAGGTTCAATTTATGTTGCTTTGATCTTTTCACTGATTATAAGGTTAAGACTTGGTTAAATTCTCATGTTTGGTTTATGAAGTTTTTATATGAAATTTTACTTAGAATTGTCATGCACTCTTCATAGAATTGTATGGAAATTGCTAATTTTAGATTTCACATGCAAGAATTATAGATTATGCACATTAGATGTTTGATTAAATTCTCAACCAAGAATTTGTACTTCTACTTCTATTCAAGTCACACATAAGTTGTTCCAATTTGGTTTTCACATAGAAATATCTTCCGATCTACACTTTTGGGTGTAGATTGAGTATTGTAATTCCTTTGAATTCATAGAATCCACTATAATACTTGTTTTGGATCCAAGATTTTTACTAGTTTAATTGAATCACAATTCAAATCGACCAACCATTTGCCAAACGAAATCAATTTCTATCATTCTTTATGAGATTGATTTTCACCTAAGATTTTCCCAAATCAGTTTGTTCATTGATTTTTGCTTAAGGCTCTCTGTGGACACGATCTAGTGCTTATCAATTATTGTGCTTCAACAGACACCCTACACTTGGAATCGAGCCAATATTGATTAACATTTGGACGAGCAAGCACTTTGGCGCCGTTGCCGGCGAGTTTTAAGCAACAGTGAATGAACCTTTGGGAAGCTTGGGCGGATTGATCTTCACCAGAATTTCCAATGACGAGAAACGCTACTTTGGGTAATCTCATTCCATTTCTTTTTAATTTTTATTTGATTGATAGGTAGTAATTGCAATAAGCTAGCATTGATAATCATAATTGCAACACTTTTGTATTTCTTGCATCTTATGCATGCATCTTAGGTCGGGTAGGGTAGTTCAATCTATTTTGTGACCTAAACCACAACCAACCGTGGATTCATTGAGTTTTCATTAACTTCATCATCAGCATCAGCATCAGAATCATCATCTATTTCTACTGATCTTGCATACGTTATAAAGAATTTAGGAGCCAATGGTCCTAAAGATTCTGAGGCTATTGCATAAATGGACAATAGGCCACTGAGAGAGTTATGCATCATTTAGCTATTGAACCAACGGAATTTCACTTTTAAACCTGGAACTATCCAATTGTTGCCTACATTTCATGGAATGGATTCTGAAAATCTAGACACATACATGAAAGAGTTTTGAGGAGCTTTGTGTGACATGCAGAGACCAAAATGCTAATTAGGACACTGTTCGGTTACCGTTGTTCCCATTCTCCCTGAAGGACATGGCCAAGATATGGTTGAACTCTTTGAGAGCTTATTCCATTGGTACATGGAGGGAAATGCAGGCTAAATTTTCGAAAAAGTACTTTCCAGCTCATACGACATTGACCATGCAAAAACAAATTATGAATTTCACAAGTCAACCTAATGAGACTTTTCAGTCAAGCATGGGAAAGATTTAAAGACTTATGTATTGCATGGCCACATCATGGTTTTCCCATTTGGAGGTTGTGCAATTTTTTCTATGATTCATTGCATACAAATTTGAAACAATTGGTAAGCACAATGAGTAATGGGCAGTTCTTAGACAAGTTAGTTGAAGAGGCACATGAGTTTCTAGATGAGTTAGATGAAAATACCAAGGCTTGGGAGGTGAGCCGACACCCTCGACTTGAACTTAGAGGGTCACAACCACAGCCTAGTGAAAGACTAAGGTTGAGCGAAAATAATGATTTAAGTACTAGACTAGCATCTTTGACCAAGAAAGTGGATTCCTTAAATTTTAAGAAAGTAAACATGGTTAGTGAGAAGAAAGAGGATGTGTGATTTGCAAGGGAACTGACCATAGCACCGATGATTGCCCGACCTTATCTGCCTTTAAGGAGGTTTTGTATGGTCAAACTTCCAACACTAACACCACACACACTTACTTCAAGCAAGATCAAGGACAACCACAAGCTAGAACATCACCCATTCCTAATCAATATCATCCAGGGTTGAGAAATCATCTCAACTTTTCATGGAGGAGTGGTCCATACTCTACACCATATTCGCAGCAATTCAATTCAAACCCATCACCAAATCAATTTCAAAGTTCATCATCTCGCAATTTCTAACCTTAATATAAGAAGTCTCCATTAAAGGACACATTGCACCAATTCATTCAAGGGCAAATATGGATAAATAACCAAACTGCCAAGAACCAAGAACAACCTAATAGGGCGATTGAGGACATTAGGAGTTAGCTTACTACCTTGACCCAAACCCTTAGTCATCAAAAGACAGGCAAATTTCCAGCACAAACCACTCCAAACCCTAAGGCTCAAGTGCACATGAGTGAATCTTCTAATGATAAGCCTAGTCCAGAGCAAAATCCAGTCAATCACCACACTTTGGAGTGGGAAGATAGTTGAGAAACCGGATGATCTTAGACTAGTGAGTTTGAGAAGGCAGGAAGGAATTGTGATAAGAAAGAAAGAAAAAACTAGTGAAAGAAATACAGGATTAAGAGGTGAAAAGTCTAGAAGTGAGTGGATAGAGAAAGGAAGGAAAGGTGATGATAAAGTTAGTGAGAAGGAGTTGAAGGAAGTGGAGAATAAAAGAGAGAAGAATAAAAAGAAAATTAAGGAGAATAAAGATGAGACAAGTAGAGAAAAGAGCGACATAGTGAAGGGGTATCAACCTGGGCCACCATTTCCAAATAGGTTAAACAAGTCAAAGAAAGAGGCATTAAACTCGGAGATTTTTAAGGTCTTTAAGCAAGTAAAGATAAATATCCCTCTCTTGGATGCAATTAAGCAAATACCCTCTTATACAAAGTTTTTGAAAGACTTGTGTATGGTTAAGAGGAGATTGTGTGTTAAGGAGAAAACCTTTGTAACTGAGCATATGAGTACAATTCTACAATATAAGACCCCACCTAAGTACGACAACCCAGGTTGCCCTACCATTTCATGTGTGATATGTGATCATAAGGTGAAACAAGCCCTATTGGATTTTGGAGCTAGTGTTAACCTTCTTTCCCACGCAATTTATCAACAAATAGGTTTAGGCGAGCTTAAACCAACTCAGGTGACTTTACAGTTAGCCGATAGATTAGTTAAGATGCCTAGGGGGATCTTAGAAGATGTACTTGTTCAAGTTGACGAGTTTTGCTTCCCTATGGACTTCATAGTTCTAGATACTCAGCCAACTTCATAATTTTAAACTTGCTCTAAATATATTTAACCCATATACGAAACTATAACAAACTGGTTATTGGACGACAATAAAACTTTTTTTGACTCTAGTTGATATCTTAGAATCTAGGAAGGTTTACTAAAGCAACTGTAGTTGACTTCTTGGAATCTGAAAGAGTTGATTAAAACCATCTACAACCCATTGGTCTTTTCTACCGTTGTTGATATTTTGCGTGCCAAATTGAAATATGACAATTGGTTTCGATATAAAAGGCATATTCAGGACGAGGTACCGTGGTGTATGCTATTTGCTGATGACATTGTCTTAGTAGATGAGACGAGAGAAGGAGTGAATGCTAAGTTAGAATTGTGGAGGGAAACGTTAGAAACAAAAGGGTTTAGACTAAGTAGATGTAAAAGGAATATATGGTATGCAAGTTTAGCCAAAGCAGGACAACTGAAGACATAGAAGTAAGTTTGGGCACACAAAATATTGTAGAGAAAAAAACTTTAGGTACCTTGGATCTATGGTGCAACAGGATGGAGGGATTGAAAATGATGTAAAACATAGGATTTAGGCCGGGTGGACCAAATGGAGGAGTGCTTCGGGAGTCTTGTGTAATTGAAAAGTCCCCCTCAAGGTGAAAAGAATGTATTATAAAGTGGCAGTAAGACCAGCGTTATTATATGGATCAGAGTGTTGGGAAGTAAAACATAATCGTATTCAGAAGATGGCATTTGCGGAGATGAGAATGCGAAGATGGATGTGTGGGATCACAAGAAGAGATAGGATTAGGAACGAGGAGATTAGGGACAAAGTAGGAATAGCACCAATTGAAGATAAAATGAGAGAAAATCATTTAAGATGGTTCGACCATGTCAGAAGACGTCCAATGGAAGCACCGGTTAAAATGTGTGAAAGCATGGAGGTTACTAGGAACCGGAGAGGGAGAGGGAGACCTAAGTATCTCTATAGATCTAACGGAGGACATGACTCTCAACAGATTTGATTAGCGTCGTCAAATCCATATAGTCAACCCCATCTAATAGGAAAAGGTTTGGTTTGGTTTGGTTTTGACATATACGTAAGAAGCTTGTGAAAGGGGGTTTTGATATAGACACAAGAAACTAAAAGAAAATGAACACTATTTTCTTCATACAAGCATAAGAACCAGTGTGGTAAGAGTTTTAGACTATGTCGAACAAGGACAAAGGCTAATCATACAAAAGAAAAATAAGGGTCCAAAGGCCAACAAAAACCGCCACTCATAGGCATAGTAAGTTTAGTGAAAATTCATAAGCCTGCCATTGGCTCTTATACCATGTGGAAATTCTAGAGTTTAGTTGATTGGTTTGCACAACCATTAGGGTTGTCTTGCATTTATTTATAATATTAGGAGAAGTGTAAAATATGGAAGGAAAATCATATATGATCTATTCATTTAGGAAAAGAATAACATCTTTAAATAGAAGATAATACCATATCTCTAACATATATTGGTAATGACCATTATGCTTTGCTTTGTGAACAAACATGAATGTATCTGCATAGTCCCTCAGCCCATATTAGAAAATTACTAAAAATTGAGAAACAATTATACAATCTCTAACAATAATTAGATAATTGCCTCAAATTTTCCTTGAGAGTTCAATTCCTGGCCATATAAGAGTCCACGATTAAGGAAACATAAACGGTCCAATTATATTTGTCAATAATTTAGGCAACATGATGCAACACAAAACTCTTAATAATGCAAAATTTTACTATAATTTTGCTCTCTAAGTGATATTTAATGATTAAGCCTCAACATCAAGCTCACCTCTGCCTTTATACCTAACCCCAAAGAAGCAGCTGCAGCTATGATCAAGATGATTAAGGTTGTATCTTGAGAAGCATCCCAAACAAAGTTCTGCAAAGACATGGCCCATAAAAAATTTTAAAACACCCTAATATTACAAAATCAAAAGTGTATACCTTTTCTACAAAAACTAATAAGTATAAAACAACCATAAGTTAAAAAATTTGCAATATATACCCAAAAACTTCGTCCCTTTTTTTGAGGGTATGTGTTGGATCCAAATGCTTTCCGTCGTTTTAATAAGTCATCATCATCATCTCCATGAATTCCTTTCTCTACGCTTGTTTTTAACTTAACAGCCAATCCTTCAACCTGTTGTTGAAGTACAAACATTCAAATTGGCAAAAGAACCATAGGATTAGCTGAAAATTAAATCTTTCAAAAAAAAAAAAAAAAAAAAAAACAACAACAACAACAACAAAAAAAAAAAAAAGAAAGAAAGAAAAGAAAAAAGAAAAGCTATCTGCTAATAGACTTGCCCCTCCACATTGCTGCAAAGCACAAAAATCATTTTCCCTTGTCATTGAAGCAAGTTGGTCTTGGCCAATAGTATAATCACCGGCTGAAGTTGTAGGGAAATTTTCAGTTCCTTGCACTAAGAGTAATAACTAAATCAATGAACTTTAATAAGGAAAGGTTAGTCGAAAGCTCAATTATAAACCACAAACTTTAGAATAAAAAATAATGAAAATGTCCATGATTGATGAAAATAAAGCATGACTAACAAATTCCCCTGCATCTTACGGAATCATCTAAAATTTCATCCTTGTATAAGATTATAGCCAAGGTAGCAGCAAAAGGCTGAAGTTTGTATTTATGTTGTACCATTTCGAAGGCACAGAGTGTTTTTGTGGAAGGTAGGCAAATCTTGATGGGGAGTTAATAGCACATAAAGCAGTTACAGAATATAACACACATGGATTTATATTTAAGGATGGTTTTGGAAAAGCTTATGACCACGTCTTGTGATTTTCTTGACCATGTTTGGAACAAAAAGGCTTTGGTTTCAGGTGGACGAGAAGGATTCAGGGGTGTCTTTCGTTTACTAATTTCTCAACCAAAGGGAATAGAAAACCAAGGAAGAATTTCGAGGCATCTAGGGGTCTTAGAGAAGGTGATCATTTATCACCTTTCCTACTTACTATAATGGTCGATTTAATAAGTAGAATGGTAGATAGTCACTGAGGTAGGGAAAGTGGAAGGGATAAGGTTAGAGAGAGAGAGATTTAGTGTACCATCTACAATTTACAAATGACACGATTTTCCTTGCCTCGGAGAAAGAAAATAACATTCAGGGATTAATAAAGATTCTGAAAGTTTTTTAATTGGCTTCTAGATTGAAGGTTAATTGGAATAAAAGCTCTTTGCTGGGAATTAATACTGAGAATGAAAAAAAAAAAAAAAGAAAGAGTAGCTGATATAAGCTGCCTAATTAAAAACCTACTCTAATACTATATAAAGAAGTCCGACTATACATAAGAGGAATGATCTCAACCTTAAAATCCGCTCTGATACTATGGATCACACCGTGTAGTTCATTGATACCCTTCCAAGTCAATGCTCCAACAAGAATTGGTACTAGAGGGAATTCTCAAAGTCCCTTGTCAATAAAGCCTATACTTGGTATGCCAGCCTTCTCATGGAACCGTTTTAGGTACAACATGGTTAAAAGATGTTGCAGACCAATGCCAATGAATCAATGTAAACAAACTGGTTTACGTAGTTGAATTGCCTCAAATGTTGATAAATGCCGGAAAGGGAAATTAATGGAGCATATCTGAAAAGGACATGGAATTTTTTTCCTTTACTTTTTATTATTTACTCATTTTGTGTAAATTTCACACAATGAAAGACGGAAACAACATTACCTGTTACTTTCTTGCCAGCTTCCTTGAAAAGGATGGCTGCCTAATAGAGCAAGAGAGAGAGAGAGAGATCAGAGTATAGATCAAATTGACATGAAAGAAAAACAGTTCAAGAGATACGTTACTCGTATGACTTGAGCATCTGCTTTAATCTTTCTTATTATTTTCTGCTTCTCTTCTTCCTTTTTCAAGTCTAAAGTGTACCGAAATCGACGGGATGCATTTAACACAAGTGCTGCTTGCTAACAAAGACAGGATCCAATGAGAACAAACATTACAGCCATATGTCAAGAAAGGCAAACTGAAGAAAGTGTGATGTATGAACAGAATAGATATTTGGCTCACTGACATAACATGGTATGATACCCAGGGCAAGAGGCCAAAGTGCTTTGCCAACATAAAATTCTTTGCCTATTAGGAAAAAGAAAAAAGAAAAAAAACACACGCGCGCCAAAAAAAAAAAAAACAAACAAATAGACGAAAACAGGAAATAAAGTCTTTTGCTTAATGGAATGATAAAGGTAACAAAAACGAATAAATTATACTATAGTAAAAAATACAAACCCAAACTATAAAAAGTAAATGTCCTAACTAATAGCCAACTACTAAGAAGATATCCGGGACGAAACAGATAGGTATGCTCTCAACTTCACTAGTCCACATCTAAGTTGATTATCATTGGATCTTCTAATATTTTAACACCAATCAATGAACCCCAATCTTTCAATGCCTCCATATTGTTAAACTGTTAACCATCATCTCACCTGAAAGTTTAAAATATTAGAGAGAGGAATTTTATTACATTCTTGACACCACCCTCTCCCACATGTGTGGCTAGACTTACAGAGTCAAACATTTGTTTTTATTGACTATCACGTTAACAATGAGATTTGAACTCAAGATCTCTAAGAAATTAGTTAATATGATAACAAATAGTCACTTTCCTACCCAACGACTTAAACTATTATAAAGAGAGACTTGTTGAGATTGTAATGATAATATTATACAAAATTGCCTCTTTATCTAAAAGTTTTAGTTTTAGGTGAGATGGTGGCTAATAGTTTAATATGGTGAAAGTGGAAATAGAGTGGGCAAAAGTATTGTATTCAAACCTCACTACCAAACTAATTGTAAGGCATGTGTTTGACCCGCTTAATAAAGCAAGTGTAGGTGTAGGGAGGTGAGATTAATTTATAGATCCACAATCAAATCTCTATAGTTTTATTTGTAAATCAAACTTTAAGAAACTTATTGTACACATTGGGGGTGAGATGTTAGACTTATAAACATGAGATACAGATCCATAGAAATACAAATACAAACAAAAGATGTGGACAAAATACAAAACGTAGATGCCAATATAAAAATTTCAAAAAAAATATCAAGACATGAAATGCCAAGGATATCCCGAAAAATAAATATATACATGAAAAAATAACTATTTGTTTTTTTATACTACAAATAAATTTATCTTTTTTTTTTTTTTTTTTTGTGTACGTACTTAAGAAAAATTGATTCATAAATTGATTATTTTTTTTTTTTTGACACCTGCAGATCGACTGTTGGACAATTGTCAACATATGATATAGACGCAAGAAAATTGTCTATGCTTCTCAGTCATTTGTAAACAACTCACAAGTAAGACAAGTGCCTTTGCTTCTTAGTCATTTGTAAAGAGGATTGTTTGCCTCTATTAATTCATGTTGAGAAATTGAGATTATCGCTTGGAAGAAGCTGAATAACTTGATTGAAAATAGGAATAGTTTTGTTGAGCTTTTCTTCTTTTTTTTTTTTTTGTCCCCTGCAGCGTTTGGGACAAAATCACCTAGTGTTTGGGTTCACTAATACCCATGGACAATGGTTGGAAACTATTTGCATAGCGAAAACTTTCAAAGATGAACTTGAAAAGTCGATGTAAATTTGAGTTAAAGTTGAACCATTTTAAATGTTCTCCCCTCCCTTCACTCTTATTTATCTTGCTTGCATTCATTATTAATTGTAAGCGGTAATAATGACAAAGCTTACATTATTTGGGCTATAACATATCTAATGCACTTTTTCTATATTAACGATTTTTTGCTTACTGAATTAATAGAGAGTCCAAAGTGATGTCTGCTATCTCTTAAATGCATAACTTTAAAATTAGAATTTATTTTCCTTTCCCCACTTCCTCACAAAATTCGATCATACTTTTTTTGTCCTAAAGATATAAATATAATATTTCAAATCAAAATGCCTCTAAGACTTATAATCAATATGAAAGTTGAGTAATTTGGACAATTAGTTCCAAATTTTGAATTTTATATATTTTTTAAATCATGAAAATTGATTTAATAATTAATAAAAACTTGAGTAGTTAGGATAATTAGTTCTAAGTTTGAATTTTATATTTTCTTTTTCTGCATAAGAAAATTGATGTACTCATTAATTTTACGAATTGATTTACTGTTTCGCAAAAAACAAGTATGATCTACTCATTGATGGTTAAACCACATCAATGAAGAATTTTGATTAGTATTATCATATTTATGTCTTTCATATTTTTAGTGCAAAAAATAATTATAGATCATAAATATATTTATTTATATTTGTGCAGATAAATAATTACAAAAGAATGAAAAATTAAAATGAAATTAATTCACACTAAGATAAATAAAAAAATAGGGTAAAAATTATAACTTGAAAATATGAAAGTTAATTATAAGATATTGGTGTTTAGAATCATGCTTTAAAATTATGATTCAAATTAACAAATGATTTTTAGGCATATTTGATACATTTAAAGAAAAAAAAGTTATACTAAAAAGTGATGGCATTGTAAAGATGGAAAAAGAAAATAAATATTAGTTTAAAAGTTAATAGGGGAGAGTATTTTTGGTAACAGTAAAATTATCAATATATAAAACGTACATTAAATATACTTTGAACCAAACAATATTTGCTCTGGCTAAAACTTTTTTTTTTTTTTTTTTTTTTTTTGAGTAAATATTTTTGATAAGGAAAGAGAGTTAGATGACTTGAACGCTAGACATTTGGTCCTGATGGGGTTGCCTTTAGTCAAAGTGCAGACAATGCTATTACGGTGGGCTTAGCGTATGCAATTGCCCCATACAACCTCCCTCAAAAAATAAAAAATAAAAAAAGAAAGGGTCATGCGGCATAGAGCGCCGGCTGTTATGTGCTAATGTAACTAAGCGCGTAACTGGCCTGCTAACTGAAAGTGGATTGGATTCTTGGGAAAGTTTCTTCTTGTGCTTCCCTATTTTTGGGTAGGAGAAGTAGAGAATGTATAAAAAACAATATCTGATTTTCTTCGAGGGAAATCAAAACCTCCAGATTAGGCAAAACTCTGAGAAATTTTCTCCTTTTTATTCCTTCCAAAGTTCCATATTTATACAAAAACTACTAACAGAAAAAGACTAAAATTAAGGAAAAGATAAACAACCTTTCCTGGAAAATAGGACAACTAACCAGAATAATCTCCTACTTAGACTCAACTATCATAGCTGACTTTATCTACTTTGACTCAATCAACTAAGCCTCCAACGGCTATTTATTTTCCCAGTCAACAACCAAGCATGAAATAAGAACACATAACACCGGCACAAACTCTTCCTTTTCCCACGATGAATCACTCTTTGAAAGTTAGTAAGCCCCCAGTTAAACAATTTCCCACATAAAATTGTCACATTGAAATTGATATTTTACACAATTATAGAAGTAGAAACCAAAAAAAAAAAATCTGAAGCACAAAAAAAAAAAAAAATAAATACTAAAACAAAATCTCAGGAATAATGGGTGCAAATGCAGAGAATGTAGAAGAAATGGAGCAATACCCGCCATCTTCTAAGCCGAGAGAGTGAAGCGTCCTTGGTTCTAGGTATTTGGAAAGGGTCCGAAGACTCCTCGTCGTTGTGCTCGCCCGCCACGCTACTCCCAGCTTCGACATCGTTCCGCTGCCGCCGATACGGCGAAGGTCTAAATCTATCACTCATTTCCATTTCTTCAGCACCTGCCGCTGGAAAGATGATACCGTATATATATTTATAGTCATCGATCAATCACTGTAAATTCACACACACACACACATATTTATATTTAACAACATCTTCAAAACTCCTTAACGAACACAATCACATTTGTGCTCCCAAATTTTCTCACTCCACCACTACGAAGTTGCACAAGTTTCTCTGTTTATATCCATACACACGATGTGCAGAAAAAAAGGGGTCCAGCCGTCTGTTCATGACCACAAACCGACCAAAATGGACCAAGTATAGAAAGGACGTGTGCGTATATATACACAGATACTTTGCTGAATAACTGTCTATATATATAGAGAGAGGGGGGGGGGAGACAGAGAATCGGAGAAATCGGAGAATCGGAGACGACTGGGGCGCACCTGAACAAATGAGTGATCGTCTTCGTCGCAACTAGTCGTTGCTCAGTTCAGTGCTCTGAGAACGTATGGAACTACACGAATTTTCATCCAAGTTGCTTTCCGTTTCAGAGCAGTTATGGGAACAAGTACACTAAGCACTTAATTTAAGCAGCCCTCGGGCCCTGCTTTTTACGACTGTTTACGAAAAATTGAAGAATAGGTGTGTGAAAAGAATTTTTTTTTTTTTTTGGTTCTGTTGTGAGAATAGGAAAAAATATTAATGGAATATTGTTTTAAAAAATAATTTAGAAATTCATTATTAATATATTTTAAAATACATTTTCAGTTAACATGAAAATACATTTTCAGAATTAATATACTTGATTTTTTTATTTATTGGTTAACTATTCTAAAACTGTATTTTAAAAACCTATAACACTATTTTTTTTTCTTTTTTTTTTTGTTAAGGATGAGTATATTGACATTCCTAAAATTCCAGTAATCATTTTTCTTTTGTTCTTACAAAAAATTGCAAAACTAACCTTGTAATAGAGGTGAATTAATACAAAATATATTAAATACCATAATTACCCCTCATTTCTATCTATTATTACAAAATTAATATCCTCCATTTTTCGCTTATAATATCCTTCACTTTTTATTAATTTATATGTTAAATTAAAAATCGTCAATTATAATTCTATGAATTTTTTGAGAGAAATTTCTTAATAGTTTTTTAAATTAACTTTATAAATATATCCTTACGTTTATTTTATCAAAAAACAAAAAAGAAACTAAATAATTATTTTTTTTAATTGATACAAAACAAGACATCATAATTATTGATCAATTCATACACTCACGAAAATAATAGAAATAAAAGTAAATCAAATTAACATTCTAATATTAGCAATCATCCTTAAAATCAGTCACCATTAAATAAAAAAACAAATTACACTGTTCAAAATAGTTTAATATTTTCAAAAAAAAAAAAGGAAAAAAAATGCAAAAAGCTTAATAAGAAAACAAACATTAATAATGTAATAACATATATACTAAAAAAAAAAAAAAGGAGATATTACATACAATTTGTTTCATATTACTCTATCAAGAAATCAATCACATGAAATGGAAAAATTAGAAAAAGTAACCAGTTATTTTACTATTTGAAAAATTTAATGATTCGTAATTTGAAATTTACTCGATATTGCTTGTACGAAAAAAAAGAAAAAAAAAAAAGTTACTTAATCCCATTCAAAAGTTTTGCTTGAACAGAATTCTCTTCCATCATATTATGTTTAAGGTTTAATGAATCACAATATATATATATATACGGACAATAATATATATGAGATATAGTTAAAAAAAAAAAAAAAAAACTTGAAAAGTGAAGTTACAAATAAATGAAAAGAAGGGTAATTTTGGTAATTGAGGTATTTTGTATTAATTGCCACCCATTAATTATAAGGATAGCTTTGTAATTTTGTAGAAAAAAATATTATAAGAGATGGGGGAAGTTTCTGAAGAAATGCCAATATCACGGCCATTTGATGAACTATTCTGTACAAGAGATTGTTGAAAAAGAAAATGTATTTTCAGAAGACACATTTTTATAATGCATCATAAAGTATTTTTAGGCACTATAAAAAAGCGTTCATAGGGTAGGTAAAAATGCATTTTGAAAAATATGTTTTCATTAATAGTATTTTTTCAATTATTTTTTATTTTAAAAACAGGACAAAAACAAATTTGAATGAAAATCATAATTATTTTCCTAAACTTTTTTAAACTAAAATTTAATATTTTTACTTATGGACGTCTAATAATTACGATTTTACTTTTTATATATTAAAGACAAATAAGTAGTCCTAAGTTATTTAATAAACCAGTAAATAAGGTTATCTAAACCAATAAGATAATATTAGAAATTAGCTCTTACTCTAAATTTGGATGAATGACGAATTATTATTATTATTTTCTTTTCTTTTCTGTTAAAGATCCTTGTTTGAGAATGTGTTGGGCTCCTTTTTTTTTTTTTTTTTCTTTTCCTACATGACATATTTTAATATTTTCTATTTCACTTTTCTTCGTTGTTATTATTATTATTATTTATTATTATAAATATTTTGCAAATTGTTGAATTGAATACTCTCTTACCTCTTTATTCCACGTTAGTAGATGCTTATAACTTTACTCTTTTTTTCTTTTTCTTTTTTTTTTTTTGTCTGTATCTACTAAGATTGTGACATGGGTCCATGACTTGTCATTGGTCCATCATAGTTGTATGATCTACCGACTTCCAATCAATTAAATATAAAAACACAAATAAAAAAACCTATACATATTAGGCTTGAGAAAGAGTTTAAAAATTACTAAATGTTAATTAAATTTACAAAATCTAAGTTTTCTTAACAGCTCTCAATATATTTTAAATTTAAAAACACAACGAAATATTATCTAAACGTTAACTAGATTTGGAGTAATAATATTTTTTAAAATTTTGAAATGTAAATTTCAATTAGTTATATTAATCATCCGATTAAAAATTATTTAATAATATTTAACATTTGAGTTATGCTTATAAACTACAACGCAAGACATGTGATAATATTTTTAATTTAAATTGTTTTATAAAATCAATTAAAAATTATTTTATTACATTTAAAGATAATAACATTTTAACTCAAGTTAATTTTGGAAAAATTCAATAATTTAGAAAAATGTAAATTGAGATTGATAAACGTTTTGAAACAAAAACAAAAAAACAAAAAAATGAAGATCCAAGTAATTAGATAGGTTTGAGATTCAATAAATATTCTAGAGCCAAATTTGAATTTTTAGATTGAGTCGGGTTAAGATTTGATAAAAACATAAGTTTTTAATACCCATATAAAAACTTTGACTTTTATCACCTTCATTGATTTATTAAACTCACAAAAAATAAAAAATATATATATAAACAAAATTCTATTAATTTATGCAACTTTATTATATAGATACATGCCATAAAACATTGGTCTAACTAAATATAAATCTGTCAAGTGGTTGATTCACAAAACTTTTATTTATTTATTTTTTTTATGAACGTAAAATTTTGTATGATATCGTACATCACACATTTCAACATTAATTTAAATTTATTTGTATGTTTTTTTATTAAGTTATTTGTATGGGCTTTAAAAGGTCGCATGCAAAGAGTTTGGTGATGTGAACCTTTTTACTTAGGTCTCGTTTGATAAAATTTTTGTTTTCTATTTTTCTGTTTATGTTTTCAAAATTTTGTAAACTCCATAACAAAAATATGTTTGTTAAATCTATTTACTGTTTTTGTTTTCAAAACAATGAAAACTTAAACAGAAAAACAAAAATAAAAGTGTTTTCATTTTGTTTTCTTTTTTTATCGCAACCATTTTTATAAATTTTATTACTTTATCTATTTTTGTTTATCATATTAAATAAATTAATTTATTGAAATATTTTATTAAACTGAAACTATTTTTAATAAAAAATATAATTTAATTAAATAAACTATCCAAATAAATATGTAATATATTTTATTAATTATTAAATTATTTTTAATGAATAAGAAATCATAATTTAATACAATAATTAATTTAATTTAATTAATATTAATATATTTCATTAAATAATTTTGATAAAATATAATTTAATTTGACTATGATATTTTACTAAAATAATTTAATAAAACATTTTTTAATTTAGTTAATATAATTAATATAAAATATATTTTAAAAATTATTTTTAACAAATAATAAAATTAAATTATATAATTTAAGTTAAATTTATACTTAATTTAATTTAATTGATTTAACTAACATTTAATATATTTTATTAAATATTTTTTAATAAATATCATACTTAGATTAATTATTGAATTGAATTTAATAATTAATTGAATTTAATTATTTTTAACTATTATTAAATATATTTTATTAAATTATTTTTAATAAAATATCATAATTAAATTATTTGAATTATTATGAAATGTATTTTGGTAAATATTATAATGAAATTATAATTAATATATTTTATATTTATTAGATTAAATGATATAGTAATAATATTTATTCAATTTTATATTAAATTAATATGAAGTATATTTTTTAAATTCTTTTAAATGTTTAGGAACAAATGAAATCAAATATTTTATGAAAATAAAAAATTTAATAAATATAAACAAAACTACTCTTTCAAATGCTGTTTCAGTTTTTATTTTAGAAAAAATAAACGGCAACTGAAAATACAAAATAGAAAACGACCAAAAAAATAACAAAAAAACGACAGTGTTGTCAAACGGGGCCTTAATGTTCATTAGCAGGCTTTTTATGTGTTTATTTTATTTTTTTATTTTTTTATTTTGAGAAATGATAGCATATTAAGAAGAATTTTGATAATAAATTATCAAATTTACGAAATGATTGTAAATTTATCATTTTGAATTCAAATATTTTTAATGGGATTATTTGGAGCTCCATAAATTGTAATAAAGTGTGATTTGATAAATTTTTTTAGTATTTGAAGTATAGATGGAGATGAATAGTGAAAAATCCATTCGAATGGATTTTGGCAGAGAATCTTCTAATTTGTAAAGATTATAAAGATTTGTAACAATTTATAAAAAATTTTGTAATTCGAAATTTATAGAAATATGTAAAAGTTTTTAAATTTTTTCAGAGTCCCTAATGGCTCCGTTATATATTTGTACTGTAATTATTGAACTATCATAGATATATCATTCTGATAACTTTTAGCATATTATTATAATATAATTCAACCACTATTATATTTGTTTGGTGCAAGGAACAAAGTAAGCATATCATATTTGAATTAACTAAAAATGTTTTATTTTCTATTTTAAATGAATTATCAAAGTTTATGTCTAAAATCTATTTTTGTCAAGACATGTTTAATATTAAATTTTACTTATCAACTTAGTTGTATATATTCTTGAATATGATTGCTTGAGATTTAATTTGATAGATTTCGTAATGTGAATAATATTTATGGATGGACAATAAGAAACTTAGACTCAAATGAACATTATAATTCATAAAACTTATAAAGTAAAGGATGAACACAATGAACTAATTTAGAGATAATCTTGTATATAATGTGCTATTGTTAAAGGAAATTTTTTGAGATTGATTTTTGACATTAGAGTTGTTAATGGTACTCGAAAGAGTGGGTTCTAGAGTTTAAGGGTCAAAAGTCCTGAAACCTGCATATGATAGGTTAGCATAACTAGTTGGCAAAAAACCTACAAAATATATATACGGCTTGAACTAACATATATTAGTATCGGAACAATGGGATTGGTGGGATTGAGGGATCAATTATACCCCACGATTGAGGTCAGGGGATTTGATGAGTACATCTAGAGTTGCATGTCACGAGCTTATGTTTTCATGCCTTAATCCTTGCGGCACTTAGACACTTATCCTTCTTTTAAAGTGCTAAGTAAGCCTAACTCTTGCTAGGAAGTTAAGAACACTCACACAACTCATAAAAGAGCTAAGTGAGAGAGACACTCAAGAGAATACTTAGAGAGCTTGGAGAATGCCTTAGTTCATTCAGAGCTTAGAGAATGCCTTAGTTCATTCACTCAAACTTTTTATAGGAGGGGCTGACCCCTATTTATAGTCTTCCACCTCCTCAATGGATTGTGGAGACTTGTTTGATCCAATGGTGGAGGTTGATGTTCCAGAACCCTCAATTATAATATCTAAATGGCATCACTAAGAATTCGTAAGCAACATAACAAGTAACGCATGTGGTCTTCGGTTTATCCCCTTCTACAATCCTTACTTGGTAGTATCCTAACCGCAATTCTAGTCTGGTAAAACATCGAGCTCTACCAAGCTGATCAAACAAGTCAGCTATTAAAGGAATAGGGTATTTTTTTTTTTTTGATAGTTACCTTTTTAGTGCTCGATAGTTGATGCATAGACGCAAGGATCCATCATTCTTCTTTTGAAATAGCACCAGTGCACCATAAGGACTTTATGGCATCACTAAGAACTCGTAAGCACCATAGCAGGTAACGTATGTGGTCTTCGGTTCATCCCCTTCCACAATCCTTACTTAGTAGTATCCTGATTGTAAGTCTAGCTTGGTAAAGCATCGAGCTCTACTAAGCTGATCAAACAAGTCAGTTATTAAAGGAATTGGGTACTTGTTTTTGATAGTTACCTTGTTTAGTGCTCGATAGTCAATACATAGATGCAAGGATCCATCTTTTTTCTTTTGAAACAGCACCAGTGCACCATAGGGAGCTTTAGAAGGTTGGATATATCCAATATCTAATAAATCTTTTAGTTGCTTCTTTAGTTCTTCTAGTTCTGGCGGCGCCATTCAACAGGAGGCTTTAGCGGGTGGGTTTGTTTTAGGCTCTAACTCAATCTTATTGTCCACCTCCCTCCTTGGTGGAAGCCTCTTTGGTAGTTTAGGTGGCATAAAATCTTTATATTCATCTAAGACTTGAGAAATTTCTTTAGGAGGGGGACTTAGAGAAACATTACCTAAATCTCCTTTAAGGTAGCCCTATAGATCACTTCTCTCTTATTGAATAATTTCTTGAGTTACATCGTCGATAAGAGAGGAGTGTTGGGCTTACTTCTCGTCACTGTTGGAAAAACACATGGTGCCTTTTCCTCTAATATGGCCTAGGAATGTAGGAAAGGCAAGGGTATTGCTTTGATTTGTTCTAAGAAGTACATCCCAAGGACTACCATGAAGTCATCCATGGGTGCCACCGTGAGATCAATCTTTCCGTTCCATGGGCCAATGCGAACCTCTACCCCTCGTGCCACTCCATGTAATGGTTTAGCCTCGTAATTGGCATCCTTTAACCATCCTTGCCCCTTAGTCATGGATAGACCAATCTTTCTAGCTTCATCCATAGTGATGAAGTTGTGAGATGCCCATATTTTAATCATTACCTTGGTTGGTACGCCATCAAGATGCACATCCATTTACATCAAGCCTTTTCCCTCCTTGGGTGTCTCCTTTGTTCTGATGGCATTGAGGAACTATAGCGATCCCATCCTCGTTTCCTCCCATTGTGGTTGGTCTTCCTCCTGAATGAGGGTTGACAGTTTGCTCATCTTAGGGCAATCTCATGCTAGATGTGGACCGTCATAAAGGAAGTATCCAAATTTGGCTTTATCACCACTTTTCTTATCATAACTTGGCTTTCCTTTGTTGTTCACAAGTGGCTTGTTGCCTTCATCCTTTACTTAGGCCGAGGTCTCTCCCCCACTTTTGCCCTCATTGAACTCTTGGGCCTTGGATCGGGAAGACTCACCCTTCTTGAACTCGATGTGGGACTTTGTTATAGAAATGGAACTAGTAAGATCTAAGGGTCCCGGTCACTGTACTTCATTCTTAGCCCAAGGCTGTAGCCCATTAACAAAGGTGAAGAAGGCCTCCTTATCTGATAGGTCTGAGATTTCCAGTGTAAGTTCTGAGAAATCTTTCACATATTCCCAGATTATGTCCTTGTGGGAGAGTCGTCGTAACTTGGCACGGGCCTTATGCTCGAAATTCTCAGGATCAAATTGCCTCTTAATCTCCCTCTTAAAGTCATCCCAGGAATCCATAGTGCACGTTCCTTTCTCTATGTCGGTATGCCTTCGATGCCACCAAAGCATTACCATATCCACCAAGTATAGAGGAGTAGTTTTGATTTTCTTAGCATTGTCCTCTATGCCCATGGCATCAAAGTACTACTCCAAGGATCATAAGAAATAATCTAACTCCCTAGAATTTCTAGACCCATAGAAGCTCTTAAGTCTAGGAACATTAACTTTAGGAGCAACAATAGAAGAGGACGTACCTTGGGCCACCATGGCCTTGCATAAGGAGGCTTCTTCCTTTATCTCCTTTATCTCTTCCCTTACGGTGGCAAGCTCAGCATGGACTGTGTCATACTTGGAGTCGATATACTTCTTTAGCTCATTGACGATGGAGTTGAAAGTGGCTTGCATCTCCCCTCGGAGCTCGGTACCTTCACCTTCTAGCCCCTCGATGCTTTGGCCCAACTCTTCCAAGTTATCCTAACCATTTGGCATAGCAAACTCCACCTTGGCTAGCCTGGCTTTGAACGTGATCATCACGTCCCTAGACTTGTTCTTCTAGCCTCTGCAACCGCCAAGATTCTGGTTCTTCTTGTTTTGCTCCATGCCCATGTTGATGATGTTTGATTTTGACATTACTTTGTCATGTCCCTATGTAGCCTGGCTCTAATACCAACTATCACAAGCTTATGTTTTCACGCCTTAACTCGTGCAGCACTTAGACATTTATCCTCCCTTTGAAGTGCTAAGTAAGCCTAACATTTACTAGGAAGTTAAGAACACTCACACAACTCAAAAAAAAGCTAAGTGAGAGAGACACTAGAGAGCTTGGAGAATGCCTTAGTTCATTCACTCAAGCTTTTATGGTTATAAATGAGGGGTTGACCCTTATTTATAGTCTTCTACCTTCTCAATGGACAGTGGAGATTTTTTTGATCTAACGATGGAGGTTGGTGTTCCAGAACCCTTCACAATAATATCTAAGATATTTACCTGATATATCTAGAATTTTGTACAACTACCCATGTAATTACAAGAGCATTCAAGAGTATTCTAGAATACATAATATGTATCCAGCATGGCCTAGAGTTTTCTAGTGAAGTCCAGGACTTTTAGGTGTCTGCGATGGTCATGTAGGTGTCTGTGAGGCACCAAGTAGGTGCTGACGTGGTAGGGTGTGACATGCAAGACCAGTTGTCCCCCATAGCTTAGGCCTGGGGATTTGATGAGTATATCTAAAACTGTAGGACTTGTTGTACCTTACGATTTAGGCTTGGAGATTTATTTTGGGTTTAGTTCTGTTGCCACAAACTAACCTTGCAGAGTACTTTACCCATAGTATGGTATTGATATATATATATATACACTGAGATGGAAACGAGATGATGGATGTTATTTTAGCATAAGAATGTAGGATCATGGTTAAGTAACTGTTAATTTAGAGTAGTATAAGATAATATGAAAATTGTGATATTAATGTAAAGTTGATATTGATTAAGTGTTATGATTAAGCACATAAAATGGTGAATTATGTATATTTAAATGTGATTAATCAATGGATATAAAGAGTAAATGAGGTTATTTCTTTACTTATATTAACTTTTGTTCATTTAGGTGAATTTAAATTTGAATAAATTGAGCAAAATAGAAGGAAAATGAGACAAGTCACAAAAACCCTTTGAAGGCACCTTCGAAGGGTGTTTCATCTACATAAAGCTTCGCATGGTAGAAAATAAAGCAAGAAAAGAAACAGAAAAAAATTCAAGTGCGACCTTCGAAGGGTCCCTTGTTCGAAGGCTTGTGAGTATTACAGAAGAGGGTTGATCGCAAGAAGTGGAGAAAAATTCAAAGTCTGAGGCTACTCTTCAAAGGGCCCTTCGAAGGCTAAGGACCATTTGAACCCCCCTTTCGAAGTTCCGTAAAACTTTTCACCTGGACTTTTATGAAGACCGTTTTAGGACGCTGGAGAGTTTTTTTTTTTTTTTCTTTTTTATGTGAACTTTCAAAACATCAGAGGAAGATATTAATATAGGTTTTCTTAGTTTTTTTAAGTGTAGGTTTCATAACTTTTTATTAGCTTTAATGATTGTAATGATGGAGGAGTTTTATTTTTAAATAATAAAAGAAGATAATCTCTAAGGTTTCTCCAAGTAGAAAGTAATAGGAAAGTACGGAGGTTGGGTTGGGTGACCAATCTCTCCCTTTTCAAGGGAGTTCTCTCTCCTACTTTTTTTTTTCTAAGTAGGTAGTATTTTTATTTATTTATTTATTTTCTTTTCATAATTTTAATAAGAGTTTCATTTTCAATATAGGTTTTGTTTTCTTTCAATTATGGTGAGGTTTTCTTTTAATAGGCTTAGGTAATTTTTTTTTTTTTTTTTTTTATCTTTACTCTGATTCATAAAATATTATAATTAAGTTTTGATTTTTAATTTTTCTAATCATTTGCTTGAGTTTAATATTTTTATAAGAAAATCAAATGGAGAATTTTCCTCTCTAATTTTATGATTTTTGATATCTTAAGTTCATAGTTATGATCCTACTTTCATGTGTTTGGATTTTTAATCTCATATACAGAATACTTGATCTGATGGGCATGACTTATCGAATTTGACATTGAAGAAAATAAAAATTGTGGAGAAATTTTCCACCTTTTTATATTTGAACTGAAAAATCTTCCGACTAATTTGCATCGTGTCATTTATTGGTTGAGTTATAAAATTGGGAAAGTTAGAGTCAAAGTAAACTATAATATGGATTGAATCGAGATAAGCTATTTTCTTTTTAGATATTAATTTTCAAAAATCCTTCATAAAAAATCAATGAAAACCTATTTCATTTTGTTCTGATAGTCTTTATGGAGTAAATTTTACTTTCGAAATGATTTTCCTAAATCCATCGCTGAAGCTTTACGCTCCCTATACGACAACTTGGACTTATTCGGATTAACTAGTTACAATTGGTCCTTGCACTTAAGGTGAGCAAGCATAATTTTGGTGCCATTGCTGGGGAACTTAATGAGTCATGGTGATAGTTTTGGAGTTAGATTGAGAATTGAATTTACACCACCACCATCTTTCGTAATGGAGGCCCGTTTCTTCTTTTCCATTTATTTTTAGTATTTATTTTCTTTATTTTAGTGTGTTTTAGCATAAATTATATTTTAGTTATTTTTTTATTTTTCATTTTTTTGTTTTAATCATGGACATGGATATAGGTGATTTTAGGCTTGGACTCATTGACACCTATAGTTATATAAGTTATCTAGAAGATCTTTATGGTTATGATTTTTCCCTAGAGACTTATTTTTTACTCCCCCAATTTTGTGGGCACTAGAATAAGGGCCTACGTCTTTACCTCGATAAATTTGAGGCGTGTGCTATTCGTACCAATTTTTGTATGGATGAAGACTTGATGTTTTGTTCTTTCCTTTATCTTCACAAAGTGTAGCCCTAGAATGGTGTTATGCCCTTTGTGAGTCAACATGAACTCGGGAAGAGTTATTTTCTCCTTTTATTGAAACATTTCTCCATCCGTTTCTAAATTTGATTAAATTAATATAAAATATATTTTATTAAAATTTTTTAATAGATAATATAATTAAATTATTTTTTATATATATTATTTAATATATTAATTTAATTCAATTTAATTAACTAAATTAATATGAAATATATTTCATTAAACTATTTTTAGTAAATTATATAATTAAATATTTTAACTAAATTTATAACTAATTTATTTAATTAAAATTTTTAATTAATTTAATTTATTATATATTAATATCAAATATATTTTATTAATTTTTTCTTAGTAAATAATATAATTAAACTATATTCGATATATATCATTTAATATATTAATTTGATTTAATTTAATTGATTTAATTAACTAAGTTAATAGGGAAAATATTTGATTAAATTATTTTTAATAAATGTATTTATTAAATTAAATTATTTTCAATGTAATATAATTAAAATAATTTAAAATTAAATAATTTAATTAATTAATAGTTAAAAATTATTTAAATTAAATTAATTTAATATACGAAATATAATTTTTTATAATTAAATATTTTATGAAAATAGAAATTAATTATTGTAAACACAATTACAATATCAAATGCAGTTTAAGTTTTCGTTTTAGAAAAGAAATAACAACAGGAAGCTAAAATAAAAAAATATAAACAATTAAACGTAAATAGAAAAATGATAGCATTAAAAGGGGGCCCTTGATACTATACATATATTATATACATATGAGTGTATAACATTTTCACACATAATATTTTAGGACAATACTAAATGGGTAAAGCCCTTACTCTATTCCCTCCTTAGTTGAGTCGAGAATAGCGGAGTGATGCAGTAACAAGCCGAATCTACAATGCTGCAGAAACATGGAACAAAATTGAAGGAGCTCATCAAAAGGTGATGATTAATCACATGAAATAGTGAATTATATATGTTAAAATGTGATTAATCAATGGTTAACAAGAGTAAATGAGGTTATTTCTCTACTTATATTAACTTTTGTTCATTTCAGGTGAGTAAAAGTAAAATGTGAGTAAATTGAGCAAAAATGAAGAAAAATGAGAGAAGTCATGAAGACTCTTTCAAGGCACCTTCGACGGGTGTTCCATCTGTACAAAGCTTCGCATGGTAGAAAGTGAAGCAAGAAAATAAGAAGAAAAAAAATTCAAGTGTGACCCTACCCCTTTGAAGGCCCCTTCAAAGGGTCCTTTGTTCGAAGGCCCGTGTGCATGACAGAAGAGGGTTGATTTCAGAAAGTTCAGAAAAATTCAAAGTCTGAGGCTACCCTTCGAAGGGCCCTCCAAAGGCTAAGAACCCTTCAAACCCCCCCTTAAAGAGTCTATAAAACTTGTCACCTAGACTTTTATGAAGACTGTTTTAAGAAGTCAGTGAGTTTTTTCCCCTTAATTTTTCCTTTTACGTGAACTTTTAAAATGTCAGAGGGAGATATCGTTATAGGTTTTATTAGTTTTTTTTAGTGTAGGTTCCTTAACTTTTTATGGGCTTTAATGATTGTAATGATGAAGGATTTTTAGTTTTGCATAATAAAAGGAGAGAACCTCTAAGGTTTCTCCAGGTAGAAAGTTGTGGGGAAGTACAGAGGTTGAGCTGGGTGAACAATCTCTCCTTTCTCAAGGGAGTTCTCTCTCCCACTTTTCTTTTCAAGAAGGTAGTAGTTGTATTTTATTTTTATTTTCCTTTTAGAATTTTAATAAGAGTTTCATTTTTATTTTAAGTTTTGTTTTCTTTCGATTATGGTGAGTTTTTCTTTTAACATGCTTGGGTGATTTTTTTATCTTTATTTCGATTCACAAAATATTATAGTTAAGTTTTGATTTTTAATTTTTCCAATCATGCGCTTGAGTTCAATATTTTGATAAGATAATCAACTGGAGAATTTTCCTATCTAATTTTATGATTTTCTAAATCATAAGTTCATAGTTATGATCCTCCTTTCGTATGTTTGGATTTTTAATCTCATATACGGAATACTCGATTGATGGCATGACTTGTCGACTTTAACTTTGAAAAAACTAAAAATTGAAGAGAAAATTTCCATCTTTCATATTTCAACTGAAAAATTTCTAACCAATTGGCACAGCTTTACTTATTGGTTGAGTTATAAAATTGGAAAAATTAGAGTCAAACAAAACTATAATATGGATTGAGTCAGGATAAGGTGTTTTTTCCCCTTAGATATAAATTTTCAAAAATCTTTCTTAAAAAACTCAGTGCAAACCTATTTTATTTTGTGTTGATATTCTTTGTGTAGTAAATTTTACTTTCGAAATGATTTTCTTAAATCCATCACCGAAGCCTTATGCTCCCTGTGAGATCACCCCGACTTATCCAGTTTAACTAGGTACAACTGATACTTGCACTTGGGGTGAGCAAGTAAGATGACATGGCACAAACTCATCTAGTTCTAAAATAACATTCAAAAGCACTGCTTCATTATGTGGTTGGCCATAAGGAGCTGACTGACAACAAAGGATAAGCTTGCAAACTAGGCCTCCTGAATAATAGCCTATGTATCCTATGCAGAAGTGAAAGTGAAGATACTAACCATCTATTTTTTACTTGTCAGTCTTTAAAGGAGCTAAGAGAAGTCATTAACAACTAATGCTTACTTTCCAAATTCACTTTAGCTAGAGTGAAGAGATCAGTTAGATGATAGGCAAATGCAGGAGCAAGTCATTCTCAAGTTATATCAGAAAGCTACCTTGGTCAGCAATGGTATATCATATTTGGAAGGAAAGAAAAAATCAAATTTTCAAGGGTCTCACTTGCTCCAAAGATCAAATTGTGTATGCAATTAAAAAGGAAGTCAAATGGAAAGCGTCTCAATGTCTACATATAAAAAGCACTGAAACAAATGTAACCTTATGTGAAAAATGGGGTATTGTTGTTAATAGATAGGCCTATTAGATGCACCGTAAGTAAAAGAGGGTATGCCCTCTATTCCATGTAAATGTATCCCATTAATCAAAATTATACTCAATTTCCAAAAAAAAAAAAAAAAAACTTCACTTTTAATTTTTTCACAATTCAATCTCTTTCATAAAAAAGTGCATTTTCGAGTATGAGAAACAAAAATTTGAATTCATTTAGCATCTTAATTTATATTCATATTTATTATATTTTAGTCTTAATTATCTTAGTACCATTTTTTTTCCTTTCCTTTTTCACCTTTCTATGGCTAAAGGAAGATTATAAACAATGCAAATTCGTCAATTTCTTATTTAATATTAAGATTATGCAATAAAATGTAAATAATATTAAGCAATTTATTTATTTTGCACCAAATATGAGTGATAAATAATTGTGAGTAAGATATCTTCCAGTTTCTTATTCTTTATCCCGTCTTAATTTTAAAAATTCAACTAATAGAAAGGCAAATATATACTTGTTGATGGAAAACTATATTAAACATGTGACACAATCTTGATCACATATCTTTTCGACCTCATCAATTCCATTTTCAATCTCATTCGCATTGTTCTGATCTTATGAACACATTTCTAAAATGAAGAAATATATTTCTAGTTTGATTCTAATTATATGGCAACAGAATAACTAAATTAATTCATTATCATAATAGTGTGGACATGATATGAAAATTATTTTTTTTCCTGAATTTGTCACATCTCACCTTATAATATCTCGGATTTCTGTATTGATATAAAGTTATGGTTTAAAATACGTTTTGGGTGTGATAATATGTTATTTGAGCCATAATAGTCATTAAGGATGGCTTAGGGTTGAAAATTTTGAGAGTAATGGGCCAAATAACCTAAAATTTGAGTTTTGGCTTGAGGATATTTAGGGGGGCACCCTGATTAAGGAAGAGGCATTAGGGGGGTACCCAAGGTGCTCAAGGGATCGCTCGGCCTGTGGAGCAGAATAATAAATAGACATGGTTCTGGCTTGTACAACTATTGGCCACTTCCTCAATTAGAATACGAGGTAGGGGAAATGTGTAGGGCAGTTTAGCTTGCGTAGGGAGTAAGATGGGGCTTCTATATTTTCTTAGAAAGGAGAGAGAGAGAGAGAGAGTTTGGTGTCGGTAGAGGCAAACTGGGAGGGGGGAGCTTGGAACCAAGAAGTAACCAAGGAAAACTTGGTTTCGGTAAGCTCTTCTAACGTCAATCAAATACAAATTCCTCTTGCAATAATAGAATTAAGCACTCAAAGAATCCTCCTATGAGTTTTGTTTGTTGTTTAGATTAAAGAGTGAGGAGATTGAATTACTTAAAGTTGAAAGCCTAAAACGTGAAATTTATCATCTTCTTGCTCCATCTTGTTCAGGTTGGAGGTAGGGATTTCTAGCAACTTACTAGTAAATATAAGATGTAATGGGTTAGGAAATATTGTTATGATGGTGGTTTAAGAATTTGGAAGCATAAAATGTGATTCAAGTGGTGTAAAATAAATGTATATGTGTATGGGTAGTTTGAAACCAAGATTTTGATTTTAAAAGAATAAGGTAAGTAGAACATGTTTTGATTGATTTTTTGGAGCCTTTTAAGTCTTAAATAACACCTACAACTGAGGTTTTGAACTATATATTGGGTTAGGCCAAGTTTGGAATACAAAAACCTGAGTTAGAGCTCGAACCAAAGAAGTTTTGTTCTCTGGACATTAGAGGGCACCCAGGCTACATTGACCAACCTCAGTAAATCAGTGGGGCACCTGAGATCCTTCTGGGGAGTCCAAACCCCTCCAAAAACTTTAAATTTAGAATTTCCATAGTTACATAGCCTTTTCCTTGACGTACAAAGTTGTAAAAAGTTAAGGACTCACATATTTAAGAGTTTTATTAATAACCTCCTATTTTTTTATCTGTTTCTCACTTTTTTAACTTTTTACTTTGACTTTATCTATATATTATAGTTATCTTATTTAATTATTATTATTTTTAATTTTATTTAACCAATGAAAGACTTTTGGATTTTTTATTTTAACTCTATATGTCATAACTATCTAATATTAATGTACAACAAAAAAATTAAAGACTTTTCATCTTTCTACTATAATTCTATCTATACGTATCATAATTATTTCATATTAAATGTATTAATTATTATTTTTAATTTTATTTAAGATTCGACTTTTTGAACTTTATCTATCTAAACATGTCAAAATTATCTAATATTTAATGTATTAATTATTATTTTTTAGTTTTATTTAAAATCTTATTTACCAAACAGTAAAAAACAATTTTTTGAACTTTTTTATTTGTCATAATAATTGACTGATATTTAATATATTAATTGCTATTTTTTATTTTATATAAATTTTTTTGACATTAAATAAATTAGATATCCTTAAAAGTTTTACTTAAATGGGATCAGCTTCCTCAAATATTTTACCTAATATCCCCAAATTTCTAGACACGGTTATGAACAATTGTAAGCAAAGCTATCACCTTTAACTTTGAATGGAAGAATTGCTATACACTTTTGACAAAGAAAAGTCGAATGTCAAGCTCAGATCGATGAGACGACAATGGTTCTTTCAACAACTGTTTAGTCAAAATGAGGTGTTTTAAATTAAAGTATATACCACCTGCACGCCACAACTCTCTTCTCAAATGGACGAGAAATACTTTAAGTACGCATATAGAATATTTTCCAAATACAGAAATGGAATGCCTTTAAATATCTTCAGATATCCGGTGTTCATACTCCACAACTGACTACGCAAATAAGATTTCGTTTTGTTTCAGTGTAAAATAATTTTTTTGGAACACTTTTATTAATATTGTAAAAAATATATATTTTTTTTAAATTTAAGTAAACGCATTTTTAAAAAGAAAATTATATTAAAATAAATGAAACCCTAATATATATATATATATTTTAATCAAGAAACCTTTCCCATTGCATAAGGACTAGGAAAGTGCACATACAATGTGTGTAGTTATTATTTAATTTGTGCAATTTAATTAAGGGTGTAAAAGTAAAATGATGTAGTAGTTAAAATTTATAAAATAACTTAATTAAGGATGGTTTTTAGAAGTTATTTAATTCAAAATTTAAATTCGATGGAAGATAGAAGGGTAATTTATAAAATAAAAAAAATCTCACTAAAGTTAAGATTTCACTAACTTTTACGTTTCACCAATACTCTTAACATTTCATATAAAGTATAGACATATGTTGTGGTAATTAAAAATTTCAATTAGAAATTTTATTTGGAATGATGTTGACTTTTTATGACCCAGTCGCTTATAAATAAATAATCTATTCAATTTGGCCTAGTTTGGGAAAAAAACAAAAACTAACTTTCTAATTGTTAGTTTTTAAATTTAGTTAACTTTTTAATGGTTAGTTTTTAATTTTTTGTTAACTTGATATTTTTAGTCCTTCATGATTTAAAAAAAATACGCACATACAAATAAATTTAATCATTTAGAGAAAACATCAAAAAATTGAGTGGTGAGCACTTGCTCTTTCCAAACTAGACGTTACTGTTTTATTGTCACTATGCCATTGTCACGTCTAATTGATAAAGATTCTAATTAGAAAACAGAATTTGACAGAGTAAAAAATTTTCCCCAGCATATATATTTATTTCACTTTGCAAAAGGATTTTGATTCCCTATGAAGAAAGGTATAGAATATGGACGTACTCGATCGATCAACCGACCTCCTACGCGTATAAAGGATTTAATTCCCTTTTCTTTCCACTTACTTACCAGTATAAGCTGCATGACTTTTTGGTCTCATTCTACGATTGGTATATGTGAAGTATACGTGTCTTCGATCCCCGGTATGCGAATAAGTTACTTTGTTGGGTAATACTAAATGAGTTTAATTTTGATATATTTTCAGTTTAAATATTACAAAGTGATTTTTAAAAATATGATATTATAATTATTGTTTTTATATATTTTTAGAATTATAAATTGATGATATAACTATAAGGTTCATAACAATATTTCAAAATTAACATTTAGCCCGAAATATAAGCTATGGTTTATGCTCAAAGCGTTCCCAAAATTAATTGAAAAATGAGTTTCCATGGCAATCAAATATTTCATAAACTTTTCAATTCCCCTTCAGCTCAAGCTGGCCTTGAAAGATTCGTTGGGGATGTTTATTTTAATGATATACTTGTTTTTTTCTTTATATATACGTGTTCAATTGAAAGAAATTAAAAACAATAGAAGTGTAATTTTGTTAGTAATGATATAGTAATGATAACTATATATAGATAACTAAATGGGTTAAAGTTCTTTAAAAACTTAAATAATGTAATAGTTGAGGTTACTGAATAAAGTGCATGGTAGTTTAGAATTCAAATTAGTGATTAAATTTAATATTATATCAGGTAAATGAATTTTGAGTAAATTTAACTAAATTACAATTTATCACGACGTAATGAGAAAAATTCTTCACAAAAAAAATAAAAAAAAAATAAAATTAAAGAGGGAAAGTAAGAAGAAAAGAAGAGAAAAGAGAGAGAAACTTTACCTTGTCAAAGAACATATGTAATGACAATTATTTATGGATATTAAGGATTTGTTAAGGTAAAAAAAAAAAAAGAAAATTAGAATTATTATTTTTATTTAATTTAGTCTAAAAGTGGAAAAAAATAAATTTTTTAAATTTAAAAATAATGAAATTAAAAAACTAATTTATTAATGAATATTTTATATTCTCTTACACTGCCTAATCAATCAAATAATAACATACCTTTTGTGTAATTTCTTTTTCTTTTCCTTTCTTTCATATTTATTTTTCATATTTTTTCCCCACCAAATCCCGAATTCAAATGCACCGTTAATGAACCAATTAATAAATTAAAAGAAAAAAGATGACCAATGAATAGCTCAGGTGGTTAGACCTTATCCACTCATAAGGTTCCTTATGTTTGAGTTTCATGGAGTTGGCACGGTTTTGAGTTTAAGAAATGTAATATAATGTTGAATGTTAAAAAAAAAAAAAAAAAGAAAAAAGAAAAAGAAAAGGAAAAGAAAAAGAAAAAGAAAAAAAAGAAACTTCTTAAAGTTTTTCAAATGGTTAAGTGTGAACATCCAAAAGTAAACTCGAATTTATGCTAGGGCAAGTTTCTCATCTTCAAGATATATGCGCTCCTAAAGTGATGGACATGATCATGTGATATTCCCAGAACAAAGCCTTTTCCTTTTCATATTTCGTCTAGAAGAACAGATTTTTGATTCTTGATAATAATATTATTAATTTATAGGAAAAGAGACACAAAAGATAAACTAATTAGATGCCAAGGCCTTTTCACCATGGGTTAACTTTCTTTTGGGTATTTAAAAAAAAAAAAAAAGTGTATATATAGCTATCCTACTCAAAGTTGAAACATTACAAATAACATATCTATTCATATATATGTACTTACCTTGTGAATTAAGCCACCGCATTATAAAACTTACCGGGTAATTGGATTGCGAATCCATTGGCCTCACTCCCATCCTGTGGATTGAGAGTGATATATAAGACAAAAGAAAGACGAAGACGCACGTTGCAGGGAAGAAAGAACAAATTAAGATGCTAATATCAAAGAATGATATATATATATTGTTGGGTAACGCGGAAAACCCCTAGATCACGGTTATAGTGTATATAATTAACACAAAAATTCTTTACCGTTCTATACTACAAGAACAAGATCATACTTTCGAGATCTCTCTGGTTTGATCTCGACAACTCCAATAGAGAAAACTTTTGTTGACTTCGATTCGAATGCTCGATCTCAACCTTCAGCTTTCTGTCGTATTCCCGAAAATACCTTCCTTCTCTCTCACAAGATGGTGGGATATCTTGGCAGTTTCTCTAGGGTTCTTATTTTTCTCCTCTGAAAACGTTAACCCTAGCTGCCATAAGAGAGGGTATTTTATAGGGCTACAACAGGGACCAATAGGCAAATAAGAAAAAGACTTCCTGTGTAATTAAATCTTCTAATCCTACCCGGGTTAGGATTTAATTGCATAAATTATAATTCATTCCACTAAAGAATTATAATTGCACTCCTAATCTTATTCGAAATTGTATTTTCGAGCCTTT